>MNPL01003995.1:0-13593 GCA_002081605.1 Tropilaelaps mercedesae | reverse complement strand
GGAAGTCCCACACTACCCGGCGAATACTTTGTTGTGAAGCCGGGTGCTCATGAAAGTTTCTCCGTCGCAAAAAAAAAAAAAGTTTATCAGGCGATAGAACGAGGCGAGCACACAGTATATTGACCGACCGATCGTTGGGTGGTAGCAATGTACCGATGTCAATATAGATATACACGTATAAGCTATGTCTTGGCTTAAACAAATGGCTTAAAAAAATAAATATTTACGAAAGGAGGGTTTCTGTTTCATCGTTTTATTCTATATGGGCATTGCTGTAAATTATGGTGTGTGAAAATAACTCCACACGGAGCTATACACATACACGCACATGCAAACCCACGGCGATATATACGCACAGTTGCACATATGGGCGTAGCAGCAGCAGTAACAGTAATCATTCTTTCACGACGCACCGCCTTCCTCATGTACTACAACGTGCACTGTTAAAACCACTGACCAATCGACGTACCAGACTCATGTAGTAACCAAGAAAGAAAGCAACACGGTGGCTGGGGCGGGGAGATAGAATGGTTGACCTGTTATATGTCATACAGGGAAGCTGGTGCACTGACGAATATGGTTTCTCTGTGCGCTATTGCGCTACCGTAAATCGGTAAACCGCGCGTGCGCCACCGATAGAACGATAAAACAAACGTTAGGAGGGCAATCGTAAAAACAAGAGAAGCAATATTTAACAGCGGAACTAGTGGCACGAACAGGTAAAATGAATACTTCTTCCAGTAGATTATCGTAGTAACAGTAGTAGTAGGTGGATGGGCAGGCTAATAGGTACGTGGGTATACGAGTGTCGACGTTGAGGGCAGCGTTTTTACAATGTTGAGTTATAGCAAAATCGCCTAAAACGACTCTATATGTATAAGAGTATTGGCATGGTGGCTTTGCGGGACTTGTTTGACATGTCGCGCGTGGAGAGAGAGAAATTCGCAGAAACCTAAGACAGTAACCAGTCGGTCGGTTAGCCTGCTTGCCAGCCATTGTTATCCATTTAGCATTCGTTTTTGTTTTGTTGTTCTTGGTAAATTTTGTGACACTAAAAACCTAAGCCAGTCTACGATGGACGTTGCAACAGTTATTGTCACTTTTACGAAAATTTCACAAGCTACAATATGTGTGGCTGTTAGCGTTGTTGCTGTCGTTGTTGTTTCAACTTTGTAAATACTAATCTTCGTATGATTGCTCCTTTGACCAAAAAGCAATAGTGTCTATCTTGGCCCCGCATGTCGTTCTGAACAGGAGTGTTTCGACTAGCAAAATCGAAGCACCCGAATTGGTCATTTGGCGAAACTGTCGTGATCTCCGGGCACCCTAACTGGCCCACTCGTGGTATAAGAGCCGTCAAACAGCCAAAACTTCAGTCAGCCAGCCGTGATGCGTCAGAGCTATATACAGAAGCCGAAGGCAAGAGACGTCCATAGAAACATCCTGCTGCCAGTGCCAGGCAGGCAGCCACATCGGACCTGACTTCGATCATAGTTATGCCGTTCGCACCAGTCTCGATCTTGATGTTAATCGTTGATCGTATACGACTAGTGAGCTCTGATGGTTCAGCATGACACATTTTACGGGGATAACTACTTTCAGCAAATAGGACAAATCACAGAGAACACGAAAGCCATTGTACAGACTATAACATTGGCGGTATTTTCGTGCTAAGATCTCGATATTAACTAAAAAAAGCTAGAAAAGTCACGAAACCTTACATCTTTTCGGTAATGCCATACTCACCTAAAATCTCGAAGATTTCGAGACACAGGATAGGGTAAGAGGAAACGGGAACGAGAGAGGGAGCTATAGTTTACTTATCAACATAATCTAAATTCAAAAATTTCAGCTCAGTTCGACGATACTGACAGAATTCCAAATGGAAGGAACGGCATCATACCTTCGTGAGTCTTGAGATGGGCGCGCAGATTACAGGCGAGGGCGAAACGTTTGTTGCAGATCTCGCAGATGTGTGGTTTGTCTCCTGGAAGGACAACAAGGAGAATGAACGAATCAGTTTGGCTACGTTCAACCCACACAACCCACACCATCTATTGTGGGTTACACCAAGTGGCACCCGAATGCCAGTACGGCCTTCATTTCGAGTTCCTGAGCACTCAGTGAGCAGTCAGAAAGGTAATCAGTTCTTCTGTCTTTACGGTCAACGATAGCACAGAACAGAAAAGGAAGAGAAGGGGAAGAGCATCGATCCCAAAAATGCATCATGTAAGGTATTGAGGATCATGAGGAGGCTATGATCCAAACGCAAAGTGAAATGAGATACGATGGGTTGCTACTGTGGTGTAGACAGATGCTCAAAAACTTTCTTCTGATGCTGCTGCTGCCCATGCCGAAGTAACCACCAGTGACGCTGAACCATAGCGAAGCGAGATCTTGAGTGGCTAATAGCGACCTGTCAACCAGCAGAGCATTGAGCTTGTATGGAGGAATAAGCTCAGCAACGAGCTCAACTGCGCACGGAGTGGCGTGAAGTATTCGACATGCGCCAGTCAAAACAGAACAACAACAGCAACAACAACACCCCCATTTGGTTGTCCGAAACCTCTTTGCCTCCCTTCCCCTCTGTTAAATCTGTCGCCACAGTCAGTGAACACTAACAGTAACAACGGTAGCAGCATCAAAAGTAACAACCACAACAACGACGACAAATATGGAGGAGGAGCAATTGCGGCAGCAAAACCAGAAGCAGAACGACAGCTAGAGCGATGATTACATTGGGACGAAGGTAAGAGAGTGAAAAACAGAAATAAAAAGGGAGGTTAGTGGTATACAGAGGGACTGTGTGATATCGAAAAATGGGGCGAGCGACAGAATGGGCCCGATCGGAAATGGATGGATAAACCTATGGTGGACGAAATCCACCTCACCTGATCGATGACGACGAAGTCATCGCATAGCAGTGAAGAAGATAATTGTACTTGAAGGCAAGGTCGAGGCTCTCTGTCTATATCTTGCTGCTTCACTATTGAAGGTGTAGCACCAATAACTGACAATCCGTGGCAACAACTAACTCCTCGCGACTTTGCCTTCTCTTCACTCTCTCCACCCTTGAAGCTGCCTTTACTCAGGCCACGACTGAGAACGAGACGAGGAACAACGAAGATGAGTTACGTTAGCCACCGATTGGTTGTTTGGTTGACTGAGTGACTGACTGACTGAGTGAATGTAAGCTGCCCTCGAAATATGTTCACTGCATGAGCAACTCAAACGTTCGCCCCTAACCCAGGTACATATTTATCTCGACAAGTCTAAATCGAAGACAGGCGGTCGCGTTCAACCAGCGTGACGAGTCGTTTTTGATACAAAAAGCCCAAAGCAGTCGTCATCCGTGGAAGATGTTGATCGATTCTGGACTACGGCCACTATTATCACGACAAGCGCGTTGACGACGGACATCACACGTCTAAACCAATCCACTGACACCAACCACTTAATACTCGTTCGAGCGAAACGACAGCTACCGGCAACACATAAGCAGTCTTTCAGGAATCGCCACTGACGCTACTGTTAATATCTTCAGTGCTTTGCTTGACGGCAGAGAGGTAGCAGTAGTCAGTAGAATGTCGTAGCGAGATTGCGTACCACGTCAATGCGAAGCCATGCTCAGCCTTTGCGCGCCGGTCAGCATGATTACATTGTTGGAATCTCACTGTACCATACGGGATTACCTATTTTTTTTTGCGACGGAGAAACTCTCATGAGCACCCGGCTTCACAACAAGGTATTCGCCGGGTAGTGTGGGACTACCATACGGGATCACCTGGAGCGCGTTCAGTCGTCCTAAGCGCACATGCAACATTTATGTGTGCGTGTGTGTGTATGCATCCATGCTTGCGTGCGTGTGTGGGTGTTTGTGTGGTAATAACAAACCTATGCCGTGATTATGCGTCCGCGGTATTAATATATATATAACTGGTATTAATATTTTCTACAGTATTATATTTCCGTTCCCAAGTCGCACAGCGTTCTTCGGAGTTTTAAAACCGACGTGGCTAACTAAGTAGCCGCCCAGTGAAGGGCTAACACTACATCCCGGCCACTAGCACGAGTCCAGCATGAAGGAAATGGAATGATAAATTTTCATAGAATGTAAATATAAACACCAGCAAGGCAAAAGAATGATGCCCCGGGTACTGCACTTCATCAATGAACTAAAACGATTGTTTTTAACGCGAGGGCCGCCATCCTGTATAGGCAGCAGTTACTGAAACTTAGTCCATCGTACAACTGGCGTTGAATCCTATTTACTGTGTTCTCTACAACAGCTAATAGCGCATGAGGCCCCCATAAAGTACGACAGAAGCTAGCGCAGAAATTTAACACGGCAATGCTGAACATCGGTCAACCCAACTGCACCTGGGTGTTGATGGCCAAGGATCGACCAAGCTAGAGGCGCAGGTGAGAATGATTAGATTGCCTTCCTATTCGTAGAATTCCATAGAACTCATCCTGACATCAGGTTCAGTTAGGCTTTACTAGAGCCCCAGCCTCGAGAATAAGACGCGAATCCTCCACGATTACGGCACGGGATGTTGCTTTAATGCGAACTATCCTCCTTCGCCTCAGTATCCTAAACGTCATAAAATTATAAACGCCTGCATAGGCTTTAAGCATTAAGCAGAAATTCCACTAATGTAGAATTCACACCGCTACCACTGAAAGCGGACCTGTGGACAGTTTGATGTGCACAGTAGTCGTTACGTAATGCTTTATGTTCTATTGTTCTATATGATCATATCTCACGGCAGAGATTCTTGCGAACGTTTAGCAAACGTGTGGAAATCATGGCAAACCCGGTTAAGGTCGAAAATGTCTCTACTTGTTTCAATCAGTGTTATGGCGGCAAAGAGCTAAAGACAACAAAACGACGAAAACAACGACAAGCGACTCACGTCTTTGGCTAGTACCTCTGCCCGAAAAGTAGACACTACAGTTTGAAGAGCGATGTCAGACACTAATCATCGTCTATTTTCACTTGGCTTTTTTTTTTAAATACCTTTTTGCTGTTACCAATTTTAGGAGTAACACGGATGACCACTGGTTAACTGACAAACAGTTAACTCTGTCGCGAACAACTTAACCCTGCGTTAGACGTAGAAAAAATGAGCCTCAAGCCAAAACGCGATCGTTATCATTTCGTCATTCTGTTTTATATTTTTAGCAACTGTCCAGTAATTTCATCGAAGTTATCACGGGTCAGTACGTATATTCTTTCGTTGGCCAGTTTGGTCAGGGAGGACACGATCGACTTTGGTCCGTAACTAAACCCTTACTTAGACTTATCTTCATCGAAGTTGGAGCATTCGCGGCATTAGCATCTTTAGATCTTGAGAAACTTCCAATCCGCTCCAAATGGATCTAGTCTTTCTGAATTTCTATATGTTGTTTTTCCTTTTTTTTATATGTTAAATATTTACCCAGTCTGAGCCATTGTCACTGTTAGTTTGCCCTAATTCTAATGATTCCTGATCTCCGTCTTCTTCGCGGCGTCTATTTTCTTGAAGATTGCCCGATGCTTGATTGCCGCTGCCACACAGTTTTGCGTCGGCCTTAGCCAGCTGAAGTCAGTAGCAACAGCAAATTTATTGCCTAAATCTAATATAATTGGTTTCCCTTCTTCATTTTGCTTGGTTCTCCCGCTTGGTCGCTCTCGCGGGAGCAGCAGGTCACTTTTCTGCTCTACAACTTTAACTTCAGCGTCATAGTCATGGATGTCGTGGTTGTCGCGATGCTTTTTTTCTTCCTCATTTAGCCAATAGCAGTGGCTAAATCAGCAACGTTACTTTGGCTGGCCTTAGCACAAGTAGAACGCATTGACGGTGGCTTCATTGCGAATTCGGCAACCATTTCGCCGGATGGTGGCGCCGCATCAAAGATATTCTTTGCTCTGACTTAACCACACATGCGCAGTCACATACAGAGGAAAGGTAGTATACAAAAACGAAGATGGCGCGACAAGAGACAGATTTTGTTATTTATGATTTTCGATCACGTAATGGCTCTGGCTGCAAAGGCAACACAAGCACGTGCACAATAAAGCGCACACACACACACACACAAACGCATGCCATATACTCAGTCATTGCTCAAGGAGATGAGGAGTTAGGTAGAGAATGACTTCAATATTTCTCTGATTTTGTTTTCCCCCTGTTTCTCTCTTATTTATCACATGGTGTTACTAAAACCTAGCAAGCAACAGCCTTCATCACCGGTAGCCGGAAGAAGTACCAGAGCAGCAATAAACGATAAGGGCAAAGAGCGACCAGTTAGGCAGGCATCGTCTAAATTGCACTGCTTCTATCACGCACTGCAGCATCTCACCCCATTCTCTCTCTTTTTCGCTCTTTCAATGTGTTCGGGCCGTTTCGATGTTTTCTTGCTGTATTATCGGTCTATGATAGGTCTTGGCAGAACTCGCTTTGTGAGTAAAACCACCAAATGCATTACCTTTTTGCTATCTTGAAAATATACGAAGTGACATTCTCGCGCTCTATCGCTATCTTCGAACTAATATGAGCTGCTTATAAGCGATTATTAAAACCGGCATTTTACTGCGATGCGCTTAATATTTCAAGTATATTTGGCAATACTGTGTGACTGAATATAATGAATATGTATAGAAGTGTGTGGTTTTATCGCTAAACAGGCTGAAAGCACAGCGTCGGTATAGCATCACCGTTTTTTTTAAGATACTCGGCTCCACCTCGTGTGTGCGCAAGATACTATTTTTCTTAAGTGAAAGCATCACTAAATCGTAATGCGCTTGAAGAAGTGCATACCGACAACAATCACGAAAGAATTGCAGTTTCTAGTGTTCAGAAAGCGCCATTAATGTCATAGCCGGGGTCGTGACTTGGTTTAGACAGGTTAAAGGCATCACATTCCAGGAAAACCTAGCAATAGGCCGTAACCTCTGACTGGCTCACACCGAAGATCTTACGTGCACATACAGGATGCAGCTTGGCTAAATGAACAAGCTAGAGTTGATGGGGTAGAGGCAAGTCATATGGTGAATGTCGGCTTGAGCTAGTTCATGTCTCACCATTCACTTCGGTGATGACCTGCATAGTTCAAGTAGAGAATTGCGGTGAGAGGCAGCTCTATAATTTTTGCGGGTAAATACGACCTGAGGCGTCGAGCCACAATGGGATTGGCACTACCTGAACACCCTTAGCACATCCGGGAGTCTTCTACGAAACGGCACAGAGGGTCTGAACTTCTCCGCGCTACAACAACTCAACGCGGACAAGCTCACTAAACGTACATACGTGCGATGTGTAGCATTTGGCGTTGGATGGAGACGGTATAGTCTATTCTAGGCTATGTAGCCTGTGGTTCTAGCTGATCACATAGAGTTCTTGGCGGCTTGGAATACAGTCATCGTTCGTTAGTAACAAATCGAATCGGCGGTGATGTGTGAGTGCAACTCGAATGTTTTGTTGACCAGGGCGGTTCTAGTCCTGACGACAACACCATATCATGACGCGTCCGACTAACGCGCCTAGATGACATGTACTCAACGACAACGACGACGTCTGACGCAGGCTGCAAGAGCATCATATAGACTGACGCCCGAAGACACCCTCAGAGAAAGCATCGACCGACACTGGTCGTCAGCGCTTGTCGCGTCCTATTGCGCATGTAAGACAGAAGGATAAGAAGACGGATAATGTATACTTTGTGACAATCGAGACATACAGCGGATGCCGCTGATCCAGACAGAAGGTCGAAGCTACCGGCGAAGCTGCTACTGATTATCCCAAGTTGCCCCCTTTCGGTGTTATTCCTGCTGTTATTACGGTTGTTGCCGCTCAGATATTGAAGCGGACATTAACAGCGAACAACAATCGATACAACGCACTCCGATTTTAGGGACAGCTGCTGTTCGGCTAGTAGCTAATGTTAGTGCCACACGCTATTGTATCTCTGGATCGTAGAGTCTATTGTTTAATATCTTCGCGTCCTTAGTTTCATTCTGACTCGATCATTTTTGACAGAAAGCTGAACCCCCTATTACGTGTCTTGTATTTTATTGTATCCTATATTGTTTAGAGAATACGCGTCTGCTAGGCTAGAGTCCATCTGTTGAGAACATTACTTGATCAAACAGTAACTCAGCGAGGTAGGATAGGTTGTTTGTGATGTTAACACAATTCATCCGCGAGAACGGCAAATTTTGACTGCTAATTATACTTTAAGGCATGCCTTATTTAAGCAAGGATATTTTTACCGAACAAACGTTTTATCTTTTTCTCCAAAACCAGCTATGGACAATTTTATGTTACAACTGTTTGCCATACTCCAACTATGTAACAAACACAAATAAGGTAAGGGCTCGTTAGTTAATCTAGTGTTTTTCTGTATCTCAGCAGGAATGAAAAGCGCTTCAGTGTTTACGTGAAGTGCTTGCGTGAAGTGTTTACGTCTAGACTATAGTTAGGACCTGCTCTAATTCGAACCCAATAGATGCGTTACATACCGAACGTCTTCATAGGAAATTCTCAAAATAAAGAGATACCCTAAGTTTTAATATCAAATTGCTTTGCAACCAGATATAGAATCTAAAGTGGTAGGTAAAGGCAATTCATCGAGACCTCAGCTCATCGTCGTTGTTTACTTTCCGGATAGCAGCAATTATGTCTGAAGTATACAAAGTCATAATTACATTCATCTAAAAGTCTGCTTTTTATATATCGTTATCCCCCACCTAACGTATGTACATCTAACTAGATGTGCATGTATTGATTTATATGCATGTACATACGACGTTTGCGTCGTGAATATTGGGCGCATTTAAGGTTAAGAACTTCAGTACGCTTAGTTAGAAGCAATCTCAAGCGTATTTTTCCTATAACGGTAATACCACTGGAAGTTAGTAACTAACTTGCCAACTAAGATACATATTAAAGGTGCACAAATATTAATGCGACAATATTGGATATCCGAACGGTGTGCTGTTCGATATTCGTTATCATGCGTCTCAATAAATCCTATCAGTAATTGCTTGTAAATCAGCGGAGCCGATATATCACCGAAACATTGAATCTCTCCTGACCTTATCTTAAACCAATCAATTTTGCGATAACTTAGATTAGCTAGTATAGCTTACAGGCATGCGTGAATCAGTGCTCTCTTATATCAGGTAGCTGCAACTGTCAAGAAGGGTTTTTGACGAGCGCCAGTTGCCTATTGCCGTTTGCTTTCATTATCTATTTGTCGCTTCAATTCGCGCAGTTGTTAGTTTAGACGTTCCGCGACCTGGCCGCGACAAACGTTCGCTATAATAATAATAATAAAGGGACAACACCCAGTGAGAGAGGCGAGTTTATCATTTTGTTTTAGCGTCGATGAAAGAAGGACTAAAGTAGCGTTTAAGATATGGGATAAACATCTCGTCCGTCGCTCTTCGCTATGATTAGGTCGTTGATTACAGTTTGATTTCATTGAGCTTTGCCGGCTGTTTGCTGAGATCGCTGCTGGTGGTGTTCGACTCGTCGTTGATCCTCAATGAAAACCGCCTTCGATGGCCCAGCGGGATCCTTTACTCCCGTATCCGCGAACATTCGCCGTAGGTGATAGTCTGCATTTCGTGGACTTCACGCGACGTTGATATCTCATGGTGAGCGTCACTTCAACTGCTGATGTGTGATGCTGATAGAGCAATGAACATTGCTTATATATTGGTATTGACAACTCGATTGCCCGTTAGCAATTCTAGTAAGCTACAGCGTTAAAAAGCAACAGATCTGTGTGGATCAAAAGAAACGGTCGCAATTCATGCATCAATCTGTGACCGCAATTTAAAAGTTTTTTGGTGGGCTTACTATCGTCCTACTGCTTAGTTTTTTAGCTTTCGGAAGTATTTGCTATTTAGCTGGGGCCAATTGTGATTTCGATTCGAAGAACTTGATAGTTGCTCAAAAAAGGTTTCGAAAAACAGAGGAAATGGAATTGCCGGCGCAAATATTGCCCTTGTTCGAAAGCGCATTCCTGCTATGCGTTAGATTGAAGACGATGAGGCTACTATTTGAATAAGGTTTTAGACCAAACATATTGTTGTTGTTGTTGCTTTTGCGTTTCTGTAGTTTGAACGAGATCACCCATCGCATCCCTTTGGATTCCTTTAGCAATCGGTGTCCTCAGTTGACAAACATTAGCTCGTCGTTATCGGATGATCGTGACACACTAGAAGCAGAAGTTGTTACTGCTGTTGTTCTTGGCAACAGAAAAAGATGCAATCACGGCTGATCCTGGCGGCATAATCTTGACGTCGCCACGATTGATCGGAAGAATCTTGTATGCGTAGCGACAGGCAAAAGAACACCGCTAACGACTAGGTCCGCCCCTATCATCCTCATCCTCTGTCGTTGTCCGAGTCGAATCCAGCTCAACTCATCATCATCATCATCATCATCATCATCATCATCATTCTCATCGTCGTCGTCGTCATGGCGGTTTAGTCTAACTGGTACGCATGTCCTTTACATCAGCAAACTGCATCAAAAGCAGGCCTAAATAACAACTACCGCCATGACATCGAAGTGTAGTCGCGATATACACTCACTGCCAGACGTTCAGATGTCCAGCAAACTCGGTGCACCCAAATTTCCGCATGTACTGCGGTCGCGAGACCCTCTATCGTTAATGACAATGATAGTAGTTGCCAAAGGAACAGAAGCAACACAGCCACTGTATACTCTGCAGAACCGCGTACTGCTGACCATGATCTCGCGGTTTACCTCGTGTGCCTGCCTTCATCGACAGAACCGAAGGCGTCACACGCGCAGGGCTGAGGTTGACGTCGAAGGAGGTTTCATAGCGATTTCTCTTGGCGATTCAACCGTTGTAGCTCACTCTGGGCTTTGCCGCCATCACGTCCGCCCGTCGGCTGTCCTCAGGTGGCCGCTAAGAATCGACGGCGACGACGACGACGACCTTTTCTTCCCTTTTTCTTCTTCATCTTTGTCGTCGTCGTCGTCAACGTCGATACGCCAGACAGGATCAGGCCAGACGAAAGCAACCGACCAACACTGATATCTGATATTGGCTACTGAACAACGAGACGGAGGCGGGGGCCCCGATAACCACTTAACAGTCGGCAGCCACTGGCCACAGAAGGAGACAACAACAACAACAACAACAACTACTACTACTACTACAACAACAACAACAACAACAGCAGTCGTTATACAGGTGGGAGAGCTACGGCCTCAGACGACTACGAGCCTACTCATCTATCGATTCGCATAGCCTTACTATGTGTGGCATATATTAGATAGTGGCAATACCAGGAGCCATCCAGCAGTCAGTAGCGAACAAAAGGATGATACGGTAGCCAGTAAACAAATCGTTTCGTGAACCTTTACCCTGTTTCTTTTGTTTAAGGGAACACCCGAACCTATGCTGGCCGTTATTGAGTAGTAGTTTAAACTATACGTAACTACGTGCATGCGTCACCTCGTCTTGAAATCTAGATTATGCTCTATCCATGAAAAATTGTATAGATATATTCATTTTTATACGTCTCTTTGAGTAATTAATGGTGCAGTTGGTTTGACTTTCAACTTGGCTCGACTCATCTCTACAACAAATTTTTTATTATTGTCTATAGATGTAGAAAACTGTTAAATTTTGAATGAAGTTACAGAACATGATCTACGACATTCAACAATTGACAATTTATGAGATTGTCACCTTTTTCATGCAACTACGTTAGGCCGTAGAATTATTGAAAACGATCACAGGAATAGCCAGCAAGCCAACATGAGTCACAGTTAACGTTCAACTATTCAATGTTCTCTGGAAGATTGTTGAGATTTACTAAATGACATCGCGCAGTCAGATAGCATTTTCCACGAACTTCGAGCAAACGGTGAGTCTGATCTGACTGAAGTTTCGGAACTAAGATCCTGCCAAAATGAGGCGATTGAGAACCAAACGAGGGTCATGGTGGGTATAATGCGATCGATTAGAAGAAGAAAATAGGAGAGAACGATGGTGTGGCGACTAAAACAGCCGAAACATGGAACCTATTTAGACAGGTCTATATAGAACCACCTCCCTGCCCCCCATATACCCCCGGTGAGCGACAGCAGGATGTTACTAATTAGATTTCACGATAACTATCTGTGGTCATCACAAAATAATGACGGTCAAACTTTAGGAAGAGGAACATTTTACTCTTGTGACAACCACAGCAAGACAACCGAGTACGCATTACAAATGTGTACAATCCTTTGATCCTAAACAACTATTAAGTGTGTAGTATGCATCTCTAATAGATCTTAAATAACTTGAGAGAAGGATCTTTCTTGTGCATTTTATGCGGTGCTCAATGATCAGATACATACATTGCCCTATTTTCGGTTATCTGCGTGGCTGGACGTATGTTATTATCCTAATTATTGATAGCAAAATTGGACCATGCAGCAAGCATGCCGTTACAAATAGATAACTCAGTTGTTAAGGCGAAAGACTATCGTAGGGACGTATTGTTTGTAGCTTTGCGTATTTACATACAAGTGTATAGTAGTTACACTCTAAGAGCTACGTATATTTTCCGGTGTCGGAAGCTACCAAGCAGTCGTTTCGGTTGGATGCACTTGAACCTGTTTATTCGCCATATCTTGCGCGAAGCAAAAGTAGGCAACTCATTCTATTCGCTAGCGAAGAGGGGAGCCGTGTGAAAAATTGAGAATGCTCTAGACCGGAGCGCACAGCAACCCACATGCACACACATCAGAAAGATGGAGAAAAATGCAGATGCATTACATACAGACAACGCATGCTCCGAATTCTCGATTGCATTGCCTCTCTCTTTCTCTTTCTACGGTTCTCTTGTAACGATGTTGCCGCAGGCAGCGGCAGAGTTTGTAATATATCTCTAATGCACTTGTAAACATTATCTTGTTGATGCAGCTGCCTGATTTGCCGTTTTTGATATTGTTGATGCTGTTATTTTCATAGTTGTCCAAAGCGGGATAAAAGCTCGCTCACGACTGATCCAGATCAAATAGCAAGAAGATCACGAAACGCTTGAGGCAAACGGATGTACATCGCCTTCATTTCAGTTTACGTTGGCATCCATCTCACACTACCACTATAAGTATTACCAGCACTAGCGTCCATCACGACAATTGCAGTTGGACGAGTAGATTTTCAGTCCCGCTTCGGTTTCTTTTTCCGTGCTCCGCCAGAAAAGCGAAGGAGAAAGCACCTACCGAATTAAACAATGATCGTGAAATAGGCAGACAACGGTGCAGTAGCAATACGAAATCATTCCCTCTAGGTGGCTGCTCCTCAGAATATCCAACAAAAGGCAAAGATTCACCTCATTTTGCTGAAGGCAATAAAAGTCGTATTTTTCTCTTTGAACAATTGAATGATGTAGCATCTGTCTGTTTTTCACCCGTTGCCAATTGAGGTAACTTCCCGTTTAAGAAATCAATTTAAATCAAGTATTTCACATATCCGTCGTAGAGCGGGTCAAATAAATTCCTATTTCGTTTTAATTAGCTGTGTTGGAAATGCATATATATATATATATATATATATATATATATATATATA
>MNPL01003992.1:0-12759 GCA_002081605.1 Tropilaelaps mercedesae | reverse complement strand
ATATATATATATATATATATATATATATATATAAAACCCAACAAGCACAGATACGTAGCTTCACTCTAAGACATGTTTAAGCTAAGTATCTGAATTACCTAAAAAGATTTTAATTATTTTTTAAATACTGCAAGCGCCTAGAAGCCACTCACTACACACTTCATTTTATTGCAAATATAATTCTTAAATACTACCTCAGTCATGTTCATAACTGAACTCCTCATGCTAACCGAGAAATCGAGGATGAAAGCGAGGTTACACCTCATATTCGATCGGATAATCGAAAACTGCCTGATTTACCTAGAAAGTACTTGTTATTTCAATGACCGTAATAGTCACTAGAACAAAGCGGTAAGATTATGTAAGGAACATGAACAGTTTACACAAGGCATATGTGAGTTAGTTAAACACAATATATGAGCACTCCATACTTTTAGAATATTTAAATACTATAAATTCATTATTCATTCAAATTCATAGCTGTTTTAAATTGAAATGAAGCTTTTATGCGCCAACATACGTGCTATGGGTTTGCAAATTTGTGGCATGGTGAAGGTACGTATGGACAGCGTATTAATATTCATGCTAATTAAAGTAACTCTCCAGCTACCTTTCTTTGTGTTTCATATTTAAACGAAAAGCAACACATGCGCTTCAAATGAGAAACGAAGCTGTAAAAAATACACCGTAGGCTACTGAACGGACTTTGGTATATTTCCTTGACTATCTTATAATAATAATGTACTTCACAACGAAAGTGCCCATGAAAACGCAGAGCGCTGTTGGTGGAAGTACCATGTGGTCGCTGTCTCCCAAAAACTTTATGCAGCAATAGTATAACGTGGACTATTCATGGTGGACCCACATTTATGATATAAAACCTGCAAAACTACACTGAATAGGTATACCCGCCAATGAACAACAGTCAGCCTCTGGGATTAATTTAGACCGACGTTCCAGAGCTAGGCAATGGGCTTATTCATTCTACAGAACGATACAATGAATAACCCTTGTGATAAACAAATCTTCCACCATAATATAATCTCTCAGCGGATCTTTGCTGCTAATTGAAGGGAAAAACGAATATTGTTGATTGTGTCAAAAACAGTAGGATCAGCTAAACAAACGCTTTTCTAAAAAAAACGTTGAGGTCATATATTTTTCAAAAAACACGATATATTGCTATGTTCGAAAGATTGGTGGTCAATGTTTCTCTACTAGTTAATTTATCTTTCTCTAGTTGGCCATTACCCCTATTACTGCATTACGCAACGTAAGCTTTGATTATAAACTATTATTAGCTCATGACCTTAAGATTCGCCTTGTGTTGGGCTCTGATCATATGGCTACCGTATCTGCTATACCTATGACTAAATGTCTATTTATGACAATCTAAGACTAAAACCTATTGATTAAATTACCTAGGACTAAAAGTCTGTTTTGAATTCAACTGCAATTAATTAAAAAAAGTTTCATCTAAAAGATGATTAACTAAAATGTCTACTGCAGAACTATCTGGGGACGCTGTGTTCAAGGTTTTTCAAAAGTAAACGATTTAAAATAGCTATCAAGTATTGGCATTAAACGAAGAAAAACGGATACTATATTTTGGTCAAATATTAGCCGATAGTCTTGATTCACGTATCCTACAGTGTTTCTATTTTTATCTTCTAGTGTTTTACACGTCGTCTCTTCACCCCCATAAATTTTCTCCTAAGAGAGCAAGTTTCGCAAACCTATGAAACTAAGTCTTGAATCCTGGGCTCTGGCACTAGTCTGAAGCGGGCGGACAGAGCTACCAGCAAACGGAATTTATAACAGCTACGACTAACGCTAGAAAAGGAAGGACGAGTGGGTACAAGGAGAAGACGAGTGGGTACAAGGAGAAGACGAGTTTGAGAAAACCAATTGGAATTTCAATTAGCACGGACATTGGCGAGGATCGTCATATTGGCGAAAGGCGGATAAAATTAAATGGTTACCTTCGAACGGTTAGTGACATTGGTGATGGCTATCGAAAACAGCTACTTCGGATATAACAATCCTTGGCACAAGGAAAAGTGAGAGCCGTTATCGCAAAGGAAGGAAATAAGCGGAAACAGGCTCAAGCAACAGCTATAATAAAAGAACCATGTAAAGATATTCAACGCAATAAGAATTTTGATTGTTTGCTTGATTCGTGAATGCCAAACTCAACTATTGGAATTTCATATCTTACATTTTGCATAAATTCAAAAATTGGAATATTCGAATGGTTTCTTCTAGCTTATACACTACAATGATACAACACAACGTTTTGTTTTACAGTAATATATCATCTGTTTTTTATTTACAATAATATCCTCTGTTTTTGATTTACGTTACAATCGAGTAAAGAATTAGCTAGATCTTGAAAAAACAAATAAAAAGTCGACGTGCGCCAGTATGGTACAGTAATATAGGGGAGAATGCAAAACTCCTTCCTTTGGATTATCTGAATTAGCCTAGGCTGAACCAGTTGCTATTGTCGTATTTTGACCATGTCGATCGTATGAATTTCTCGTATGAATTCATCGTATGAATATCTAGTTTTTGTGCAATATTATTGCGTTATGCTTTTAGTAACCTTATTTATACCAAGTATCTAGGTAAATGTTTATTTGGACCCTGAGGCGCCCTGATGAATCGATTTTACCACTGTCGCCAGCAGTCGGCGCTTCCTTTAAGTCTCCATTCTAAGCAGAATTTTAACTAGGTTTCACGAAACCTGACCAGCGCGAGCAGCCTCGTGTCACGTACTACGCCTCTATTAGTTTTCGATCTAGTTAAACCTCCAGGTTTTCTCCACATCTTTTCGATCGGGTCTGATATTCATTTAAATCTACAGCAAGGTGCCCGACTTTCCCTTAGCCTGTCAGAAACAGTGTGTCAGTCTTTGTCGGCACGAGCTTAAAATGGTGGCTTTCCATCCGCTTCGCTCTAGCTAAAGCTTATTCAGCATTACTCGGGCCTTGACCACCAGCAAGTCATCCGCCTAGGCAAGGGCACCGCCCTACCTGGCAAACATGTCTCTAATCGTAGACCTAGTTCCAAAGAATGTATCCGAGCATGGACCCTCGTGAAAACCCGGAACTGCCGGTCTTTCACCTCCAGACTTATCTCAATCTTAAAATATTATGTTCTTACCGAAGGGGTCTATCACCACGTTCCAGCTTACTGCACTGGTTTTTTTGATATCCAATGTCACTAGTAGCACGAAGCTCCTCATTTTTAATATGCTTGTCTTTGTTGTGGTGGTCCATACACTGCCTGCACTACAAAGCCCTGAGTTTCTCGAAAGCAGCTTCAAATACTTCATATTAGATGCGTTCAAACAACTTGCCCGTCTAGCCGTGAGGTCCCACTGGCCCTTCTTTTAGTGTCAGAGATTGCCCCGCTGTCTTCCGCCATCTTCGGGGAGTTATCTTCTCTCAGCCTAGTAAACGACTTACGATGGTTAGAAATCCGCTAGCACCAATCCACATCCGCCGGGACTCCGTGTGGCTCAGGTGTCTTGCCACCGGCAAGTCTTTTTCGGGCCTCTTCCAGCTTTTCGCTAATGACCTCCTGTATGTATCGTTTACGCACCTCCTTATGTATTGTAACCCCTTTTTGCCATGGTTGCTCCGGAAACAAAGTCGTTACGACTTCCAGCTTTTTCTTTGACATGCTCTACGCTTATTTCTTATAAGGTTACCCGAAGAACCATTGTTCCATCCAGTGAAGAAGATTCTTCGACGCGTGCTTTGACTATCTCTTATTAGTATCCGTATGCTCTTATTTGCGGTTTTGTGTTCCCTTATGGTTCTTCCAAAACCCTGTTTATCCTCCCCCTCTGTCTTTCTGCGCTTGCGATAGCCTCCTGAGTCTATTGCATACACTCCTAGCCTCCGCTATGTATCTGGACAGTACACACCTCTCGCCTTAACGGCGTATGATGATGCCGGCGCTGCTGCCTTACAAACGTTAATGAGGATTCTTGTACCATAAGAAGTCAGCTTTTCTTTGGATGCCATGTGGCACATCTCTTTCATCTGTTCATTACGCTTCATCTCATCAAATTTCCATATTTTTCAGTAAAACAGAGCCCACAAGTCTTATTTTATTTGCCCGCTTTGCTCCATTTGGAATATTATGACTTCGCGATCACTAAACGTCTCCCTGTTCCCCTTCTTCCAGTTCCTGATCCTGTCCGCTCCCTTTACAAGATAATTTAGCAATCATTTTCACTAGTACGGCTGCTAAGTGTGCCCAGTCAGATATTAGGGAAGCAATCAATTCCATGCGTTGCGCGATTCAATTAAATTAGAGTCGATCTTGGAGGCTTAGGCTACGCCGGGCACGATAATGTGCAGTAGACAATATAAATTTGATACCAAACGGGGGCTGCATTAAAGGTCATGCAAATGGCTGATCTTCTTTCTTGGAGAATTATTTGTAAATCCCGTACATGATACTTAATACCTTTTGTTGATGATAATAACGTGATATTTTTTGCTCGAAGTGAAAAAAATTCGAATATTTCTCAATCGCCATATACATTTGGTCAGATATTTTTTGTGCATCACTGGAAACGAATACACCATAACTCAATCCTCGGGTCTGTCTAATATCGGTAATTCTGTCATATACTAATTTAATCTTCAAATCTTCCTTCACTTCTTCAAATCTATTATTATTATTATTATTCTTAACTTTATACTTAGCCTAATTGAAAACTTACCAGTATCTATTCTGTTAAATATATTATTCAAATGACGAAATTCTGTTAATTTGATCTTTCTTAGGAAAGAGACCTTTTTTGACCTAATTGATGAGTTATTATGATTATTATTTTACAACCGTTGACATGATATTATTATTAGTGTTCCTTTTTTTAAGATCATTTTCAGTGCTGCGTGGCCACTGCAATCATTAAATAGTGTTGATAACGTATGAAGATTTTTTATATTAGGTCAAATTCCATTACGCTTCCTATATTATTTATAGAGCGGTCGTGAACTAGCATGTTCCCTCGGTAGGGAGAATTCTTTGTGGTCTGTACTCCTTTCTCAAGCACTATTTACGAAGCACTATAAGCGAATAATTTGCTTCTGATTCGTATGGCAACGTTGATGCTGAAACCCTTGCACGTCTGCCGCTTTTATGAACTGTCGTTCCTAAGCAAGCTTATCATTTTCCAGGAGTCAAGTGAACCTTAATCGTTCTTAGCTTGAACACGACGTAAAGGCGCAGCAACACAGTAGCGTTCTGTTCCTTCTATGTTCTATGAGCATTGGGCTCTCTTCGCTGGTTACTATCCCGATCAAATCTCAAAATCATATCCTATAATTATAATCGTCCATACATGTTAAATAAAACAGACGTTACTGGTACTTCAATTTTCTAAACTAAAAGCAATTAACTTTATTTAATCGAATTAGGTGCACGAGGCTATGCATTCCTTATATATTTTTGTCTGTTAATTGCAATCACTACTTTTTGGTATGACATATTTCTTGGTGCAATTTATGTAATATATGCGTACCTATGGACTTGTATGTCCTATGGACACTTGTATGTTATAAACATTGGAACACAGACGCTTTGTCAAGAATACATCGTTAAGAGTATCTGTCCAGTCGATTTATTTCTACAAGATTATTAAGTTATAACGTTTGGGGTGATTGCGTACTTTCGTGACACGGTAGTTTAAGACCAGGTAAGAAAAATTATTTGCAAAGAAAGGGAATTTAAAATGGCTTTTTTGCGCTATTTTAGCTAATCGTTTTACTTCTACCTATGCTTTCAAAAATATTCAGAAGTCACAAAAGACAAACTAACTTTCTAAAAATAATACGGTGCTTCTTATATGTTCACATGCAATCAAAGTTACTTGTATTCCTCCAGAACATTTTCTGCCGCAAGTGTTATATCTATGGTGCTATTTATAAGACGAGCACTTAACCTTCTTTTAGAATATTACCCCATAGAGAATAATAAATTAAAATGGCGATTCAGTAATTACTTAGCGGACCAAAGACATTCTAAGGTATTTTCAAGTTCCCTATGTGTTATGTATTTCCACGAAATTTACCATGGCTTAAGAAATTTTCTTAAACATACGCTGAGCTATACTATTACATTTATAAGAAACAGTAGGTTCTAAAAGAAAATAAAAACTTTATGTTTGTTTCAATAATGTACACTCATACTTAGCTATATCTGGTATATGCATTTACATACATACGTTGACTCAAAAGACTGCTCACCAACGATACCTCAGAGCAGTACGCTGCGCGGTACCTGGAGCATCTTTCCTCTACTTATTACAAACGCAAATGTCTTGTCGAGTGTGAAAACTTAATGTTCTACACGCGATGTAATAAAATGCACGTATTGTAAAACTTGTCATAATACGCCGATTTATTTTTTGCACCTTCTTGCATACATCATTAATTACGGCGAAAGTATTGCAACACCCAGGGTCAATCTTGGCCATATGGTTTTTCTATTTGGTGATGAAGTCAGTGCTGCAAATACCCCGAATTAATGTTTGAGATCCTCTATACATAACTGTATGTCATCTAGTTATGAAAACCGTAAAATAGAAAACCTACACCGACACTCAAATATATTCCGTGGCCTGATGTCAATCGGAATTTGGTGGATTATTTAAATCTGCGTATATTAGGGATCGTGGTAAAAGAATAATAAATATTAGCCTAAAATAAATCGTGTGACGGTTATAAATGTGCATTTTTTTTAAAATCACAATAGATTTAGAAGATACGCAGTGAATCTACAGAGTATATAGAAATGAAAGCCTGATTTATAAGTATGTCAAGCCTAACTTATCGGTTATTCAATAAAGAATTTAAGATTAAGATAGCTAAAAAATGCTCAAAAAATATATTATTTATTATTTAGAAGTAATCTCAGTAGATGAGCACACAGTGATCGCTTAGCACATTAACAATGATATTAAAAACGTTAGGTGGGCTCGAGCCTTCTAAATCTTCGAGAAAAGCGCAGCAATTTATGGTCATAATTGAATGTGCATTGTGTACACGTCCGTGGAAATATTTTAATCATCATTCCATCGGTAAGAATGGCCATCCAGTAAGACAACAGATATTCAATTTTACGAAACTTAAAAAAAGTGATTTTGGCTAACATCCATCAATCCTATGCTTTTGATATTTATCAGGCTTACTATTGTTAAGTTACCCGATTCAGCTCAAAACATGACTGCAAAATTTAGGTGCGAATTATTGCCAAGGAACCTTGAAAGAGGTTAAAACAGACTTAATTTTTTTTTCCGATGACAGCGGACCTTGATTGTATGTTATTACCTAGATGATAAAGTTGCAATTTCAAATGAGCCATGTGAAAATTGGCCATGATATACTTCTATGACACACTGATTATTCAACAGACGTGCGGGTCGTATCTCAAATGTAGCCTCTTGACGATAAAAATAAAGGACAATTATGGAATATGCAAGCGGACACTTGAATAAGTTGAAATAATTGTCATAAAATAGAACCGATAGCAGCACTTTATTTACGAGCCTTGGCTGGTTCAAAAATCCCTACGACGAACAAAATGTAGAGCCAAATGTACACGTATCTATCCTTAATCTTCTTTATTTTTGTATAATTATGAAGAACCTCTTGGTGGTTGTTGATACTTATTTGCAAAACGGACATTAATACGTAGCATGTGCATATTGGATTTTAGATGTAGGTTGCCGCTGAAGTTCCAGACCGGCCTGTTAGTCGCACTCTCCGAAATTGGAAATCAAGTTCATTATGGTATGTTTAGTGTGGTATTTTATTTATGTGCTTGTATCAGTGTAGTTATCATCTTGGATGCGATGCGGAAAAAGGGCTCTTTAGTGCTAAGTGGCTTTATTTTTAACCTTTTTAACACTGGTGGGGCGACCTACTCTCTCACGATATTTATTAAAAAAAATTTGAAAAATCGATTTGGATATATGTAAAAAATGCTTCGCATGATGAAAAATATCACTGCATATAGAGCAGCAGCACCATGGTTGCTTGCTAAACCTGAGCAGAACTAGTTATTATAGCACAGTTCTTTAATCAAGTTGCTTCATACTTTTAAATAGGGCACAAAACTTGTTCTTACAAAACGCTATCCGACTGTAGATAATAAACTAGTGACTCTTTCCGTGTTTCCATGTTGATTTTTCTCTGTTTCTTTAGGTTGACTCCCTTTCTTGATTACGCTTCGTTTTGCTTAAAGTGACAACGCCAAGGGCGGTCGATATGTAATGGAGATAAAGACTATCATGTGAACAAAACTCAAGGTCACTAAAACCTTTTTTGGGGTAGAAATGCTGGGACGTGATCATTTCTCACTATGACGTTGCGTCTCATTTTCAATCGTAATTGAAACACCAAAATTCAAATTTCTTAAAAAATGAATGTACAACTTGACAAAATTCGTATATGGAGATGTGTCCTAGCGGTATCACTATGCGATGGGTGGCATATCATTACGAGCTGGAGCGCTAATGAGTGCTTTGTGCTCCGGAACGCCTGGCAGGAATTTACAGCTTGACAAGCAGATTTTCGCTCCAATTTTGATCTACCAAAGAACTTTGAACTTTCTCGCGCGTTGGTCTGTTAAGTGTTGAAACTACTACGCCGTAACTCCGCGAGATTCTACTGTGCGTTTTTATCTTTTGTCCAGTACGCTGAAGGTCATCGCCTAAATATGTTAAATATATCTTCCGATAAAAACTCCATATGATTATCTATTTTAACAGCTCAAGAGAAGGGCCTGCTAGCCCACAGCATACTAGGTGTAACCTAGTGGATTCGAACCCGTTCTTGATGAGCCGAAGGTAGAATAAAAATTAAAGATAAGAAGCTGTTATATAAGGGATGTTCATCCGATTTTTCCTACGTGCCCTAACCGACCTTAAGCAAGCCTGTTAAATTATCGCACATATTTGACGATAAAGCGACGAATTTTAATCTCTGTTGGTTATTATTACGTTGGTCATTATTTAATCACCGTTGGTTATTATTAGTTCCTAACGCTAGATTCTATACACTAAGCTTATTGCTAAGTATTATTTAAGAATGTTAGATGAGACCTTCGAGTATAGGTTATTAGCGTACGTCATTGCTTTAGTCTATTTTTTCGGGCATGAGGTTCTGTTTTTGGTTTATGTTAGTCCCAAATAACAATATACACGCATAAAGTCCAATTCGAGTAATGGTGCTCAAACAATTACAGTTTATTTAGCATTATCGTAGGATATTCGGGTATTGTAACTTCCTAAATTTTTGTGAGATCAATTTGTGCGAACTACTACAACTACGCAGTGTGCGGTTATTATGAACTGTACGATTATAAGTACTTCTTATGTTCTGAGAAGGAGCCAATGAGAGATTGCTTCCAATTTCCAGATTAGACGCCAAGATTTGACATGCAAACTTATCAATGTAGACTCCTTACTTTAAACCTATCAATCCTAAACATATATCGGTAAAACGTCTATTGTATATTCTATTCGATACTACTACATCTGGTATAACGCTATTGCAACTTCACGATAGTAACGGATAAAATGCTAAAGCATTCGGTATTAAGTAATACTTAGTCAAAACTATTTTTTTGTTTCAACAAATATATGATTTAACACATATAAACGGCTAACAGATGAAGATTCACTTTTACAAAGTGGTTAAATTGTGTATTAACTCCATAGAGTATTCGGTTTACATACTTGCAAATGCCTTAATAGGTAGATATATTGTATAGTTACTATTGGCCTAATATGACCAAAAAGTTGAAGTCTGAGATGACCAAAAAGTCCGTTTTAGTGTGGTAGGGATTATAGTATCATTTTTCTAACGTTCTGGAGAAACTTCTCATGAGTCAATGACACCATATAATCGAATTGCAAATACAGCTAAAAATGCTAACATTCCTTTTCTTTACAAAACCCTGTTTTATGATGTTTTGAAATACTTCAGTTAAGTTATTATTAAAGAAGATTCCCTCTTCTTAAATGCTTGCGATTAACATTGAGCGGACATTGACCTGCGAGGCCCGCTTTGACATTGTTAGCTTAAATACACATGTCACTGGTTTTCGAGAGCGTTCAAAGTAATCACAATAAATGTCATTATGTGAATAGTGGCTTCTGAATTCTGGCGTGATGACGCTGACTTCTGAGATGGAACGCTTCATGTAGCTCCTTTCTAGTTGGAGTTGACGGTACAATCAGCAGTATGTGTTGTCAGCGCAGTAAGTTTAGATTACAGTTATGCGGTTAAATATCTAGTCAAATCATATATCCGTTTCGCATAAGGAACTGGTCGATTTGAACCTCGTAGTGAATGTGACACTGCCGTCTTGCAAGCACTAACGGTATCGTCTTGGAACGCTGATATGATGCAATTCTTCGTCTGCATCATCGTTTTCAACAAAACTTGCATTTTTGAAACTTATTACATCGCTCAACCAGCTTGAAGTACGCGCTCATTATTGATCGCGTTTCAATTCTGGGATTAAGGTGACTAAACGCGCAGTAACACGAACATCAGCGTCGATAAGACACCATACCACTACACATCAAGCAAGCGAAATACATCACACCAAGAGTGGTGAGGCGGAAATTTGCGCAGTTATTATGGCTTTATCATGTGCACTAAATGGGGAAAATTTTCTCAGGCGATGGCTCATAAAGTTTCTATTAGTGTAGGTTGAACCCCACAGGTTTTCATTGGTTGTTCGTAAGTTATCCATTTTCGTTTCCCAGCTTTTTCTCGGCGTCATCTGGTTTGCTATTGCAGTCGCTGACATACAACGCGTCGGAGTGCTGGCCAGTTTGCGTCGCAGGGTATGCAGCGTGTTTTCGTGCGTGGTACCGAAGTAATTGTGTAAAAATTTCTGTTTCCCCCAACGTTCTCGTTGTGCCGGAATCTGCATCGACTGAAAAGTCTTGTAAACGAAACGGTTTATTTTGTATGTCTCGGGTGTTTTTTCACGTGTCTATGGCAAATAAGGCCCCGGAGTCTCTGACGGTCGCAGGTTATCGATGGCACGGATGAATCATGCTAATTAGTTGCAGTTCTAAATGAAAATTAATCTATTAAAAATTTCAATAAAATAGAGATTGAACAAATTGAAATTTAACAAAGAGATTGAAGTACAATAAATAACAACCTTGAGTTGTAGCGGATAAGGTGTGGCCATCGTTACAGTAACTGAGAGCGTATCACCCGTATTGTGTATTCGGTCTTAGCTAATCCAGTGCAAAGCTTGCTCATCCATACAAAACGGAGACGCATAGCTGATCCGGCTGCCCAATAAAAATTTTAAGAGGAAGGACCACATATATAATACTTCGGGGGGTCAATACCGTCGTACGGAAGCGGCAGTAACTATCTTTACCGGGTTTATTTTAAGCAATTTCATAACAAAGGTCTGCATTTCATCATGGACCTTAAGTGTGAATTCGGCTAGCATATAAAAGGCCAGAAATTTTAGGAAATGGCAAAATAAAATATTTGATCCTAAAATATTTAATTTTTCATTTACAGTTCTTAAGATTGTTAACAGCCTCCCTTATTAATTTTATTTGTTCAAATACGAATGAAAATGCGCTGCTTAACTAAGTGCTGGCTTATTAAGCGCCCGTATGAAAAAGCTTCAGAAACAACATTGGTTAAATTTATTTTTCATCACGTAAAACGCTTGCTATTCGGTTGTAGATAACCTCTGTAAAAAATTTTTTATCTTTAGAGCTGACCATCAGCCAACATGTAACGCCCCAGTAGCAGTAGTAGTAACGCCCCGATATTATATTAGGTCAGACGCATTAAAACTGAACCGAGCTTATTTCAGATGAACCATACGCTTATATTAGATATGATTTTATTTAAATTGACGTGAAAACTAAACCAGTATACGATAAACAAAAGGCGACCGCTTTCTGCTAAATAGAGCTTTTTGGACGTGAAGTTCGACCACAGCAAATTGGAATCGGTAATGTAGAAACTCACAATCAACCCAGCGTTTTTTACTGGACTAGAAAAAATAGCTTCCGTTAAACACACGCTAGAAATCGCTGCTTAAGCTTGCGAATTCTTAAGAACCTTGTCCACTATCCCATCTTTAATAATCAAATGTCGCTACGACAGGCTATATTGTTCTTAGACTGGCTTCTGGCTCAATCAAACGTCGTGCAGCTAATAGGAGCTAATAAGGCTATTAATTGGTGCAGCTAATATATATGTATAGTGCTAATATCTAGCATAATAGGCCACTTACATTAACTCACCCACGACGTCATGTTCACTTCGGACTGGCATTTTTTTAGAATAAAGGCAGGAAACGTGTAGCAGTAAGACAGAGTCTTCTCCCGCGAACGA
The DNA here is from genome assembly GCA_002081605.1 of Tropilaelaps mercedesae. Lineage (NCBI taxonomy): Eukaryota > Metazoa > Arthropoda > Arachnida > Mesostigmata > Laelapidae > Tropilaelaps > Tropilaelaps mercedesae. The sequence continues at coordinate 343 of MNPL01003992.1, read as the reverse complement.
CAGGTTTGGAATCAACAGGCTCGGGTGCAAACATCGAAATTGTGACGACTACGTTCATCATTAAATTCATATTATCTACCACAGACCGCAACAGAAACGCGTAAACATTTCAAGCGACTCACTCATTACTCTTGCCTCTTCTATCAATATTCTAAGACGGATTTTGCTACATCAGTAATCAACGACTAAAAAATGCGACAGCGGAACATGGTTTAATGTAAGGAAAGCTCTTAGCTTAATGAGCCTTAACGAACCAAATCTGGTATATTTTTTAAAACCTCGAACATCAACTTGCGTTGTATTAAACGAGCCGATTTTAGAATTTATATATATATATATATAT
>MNPL01003988.1:0-13017 GCA_002081605.1 Tropilaelaps mercedesae | reverse complement strand
ATATATATATATATATATATATATAGTATTTTAATTTCCATTTTATTTCTCTTTATATATCGTAAAGTAGCTCCTGGATTATTGTGCCTGACTATTCACGAGATACTTAGTTTCTACAGACGATATACAGAAAATTCAACAAATGCGTGACGGGGATATTCGGTAATCCTAAAAAAATAAGTAAGTATATTATAATCTTTACCCTTCATATTCTTCAGATACCAGTTTCCTTAAATAAACTAAATCTTTTTTAGGTCAGAGTATTTTATACCGCTACATTCTCATTTTAAAGAATATATATGATATTACCGGTCACTTCACGTAAAATAACGATTTTTTAATAAGTTCAACATTCTCGATATCGCTATATTCCCACTAAAGAGAATAAGCGCTATGAGCCTATTATTTCTGGATCCAGGTAAGACTGATATAAGGTAATTGCTAGTTATACTTGATCATAGATTTACATGCATCCTAACCTAAACTATTTTCAGACAATCCGATTATTTCTGTTTTGAGGCTTGAATGGTGGAAAGTGTCACATTTGTATTTTTTGTGATGGATCTGATTAACAATTATGAACTTCGATTAGATGCATTATAACTTAACGTCCTCATCATCGCTCAGTTGCTTTGATTTCAATTCTTCAATAACTTCTTTCATTTCGCGCTCATATTGTGACAATGTTGTTTCACTGTTTCCCGTGATCACAGAATTAGTATCTAGGTGTATGTCGCTGTTCCGACCATTACTGGTAGATCGCTCCAATATATAATCACGTTCATGCTTTTCGATGTCATCTCGATGTCCACCCTTTGACAACTCTAGTTCAACGTACATGTCACCTTGATCTTCAATCAGGGAAGTTGTTGGCAAACAGATGTTTTTGCTACGGCGAGTTTCCAACGGTGTGGAGTGTATTACTGTAAGGACAAGAACACGACGTTATGTACGAGAGATGTACAAAACAGAAACGGCATAGATATGTTCCTTTGAAGACATAAATTGGCCAGAAATACATCAATAAAAATAACTTTCCTAACATACGAGACGATATATCGTCATGCAATTTAACCGGTTAGATAGGCGATAAAACATAGTAATGTACCGTGTATTTTCGAAGTGTGTGGATCACGCAGGCTGGATGTTAACCGAAAAACTAGCAGCTTCCTTTGCTCTTTGGAGAAATCTAACTTGAGCTGATGCAGCAAGCTCTATTTGTCTATGGATATAAAACGTTTACGAAAGATATCTGAACAGATTGATGTAAAAATTTGGAAGTTTAATTTCAGGTAATTAGAATAAACTAATAGACGAAATTAAATAATTTTTTGTGTACAAGGCCCGTTCTAACCTGCAGCAGGGTCAACTGATTCGCTGCGCGACGGAGTAGCCACAGAACGAGCTGCTGAGAGAGATGAATGCCGTGAAGGAGACGAAAGGGCCGAAATTGGACATGATACTTGTCGAGTGACCACGTTGTCATTTTTGACTCGCTCCAATAGCTCTCTGTATACTTCCCATCTGAAAAAGTATGTGTAGCGGTAAGATCAATTATCTAGAACAGTATCAGAATATTAATTAAAGCTTTGTTAAAGAATATAATTTTTAATGAATATGACGATTGATCGCGTTTTATGGTGGAGCTCAGCATAGCAAAGACTATAAGTTTCTAAAATATCCAGCTTTATACCCCAACTGCGAGGGGATTTTATGTTTTAGTAGTTAGCATTGTCCCCGTAGCAAATGTTTTTTATATGCTCTAAAAAAGGTACCAAAACAACCTCCGGATGCATGACATGTTATCTATTAATATATTAGTTCCCTATAGCTTCAGTTCTTGAAGCGGCTTCATTAATTATTCACACTAAGTTAATTAAGTTCACACACCTATTTCCTCATGAACTGAATTTTCAGTTAAACTACGGAAGTCCAACATCCCAAAAATTATTATTTAGAAAGAATTCAACCTTTAAACGCAATGCAATACAAGTTAGCATTGATGTTTATGCGCACAAAACAAGCGAACTTGAGAAAATGAAAGCGATTTTCATAAACGCCTCTGCTCTGTGTGACTACTTTTCCATATGACGCCTCCTATCTATTAAGTTACGATATTTGACGATATCGTAATTTAAAATTATCTGACGATACTATAAGAAAGGAACTTACCTTGTGGTATGATCGACTGCAGCCCAGTTAGCAAGGGCTTCGACTACCTGCAAAAGCAAAGCGCGGTTTGAAGAACTGTTCGCTATGAGCACATCGCCAACAGCGTTCTTCATCAGATTAGGCGGAACTTTGAGAAGTACTGAACTCTCAATAAAATGTCGCAAATTTTCCTGGGCTACCCGTTTGATGTAATGGGAGATTGCGCTTTCCAGTGGTGTTACCATTAGCGACACGGATGCATCTAATAGCTCAATGCAGTTGTTTTCTTCTATGCGAACCGCCCCAGTATAAAAGTAATCAAGGATAGGCTCAAGTATGCTAGCCACTATGTCCGTCTGTATTTTACTCGATTTCATCCCTCTGTCGCGAAGTAACGTCGAATTGGCAGCCAAAACTGCCTTATGGCATGGATATTTACGACGATCAGATGAATAAACCACTACATCACAGAGCTTAGTAGCGCGCTGCTCCTTCAACCTCTGTAAAATAATTTGACCGTGATTTTCCGTAGAAAGATTGGCGCTTAAATCTTCATATGATGATCCCATTGTAGTCGTTGCTATACACCTTTCTACACACTAGTTTTACGAGGCAACTGTCAGCACATTTGTAATACCGTTTATTAGGCCTGTTTCGCAATTGCTCGTGCCACGTGCATCCACAAAATATTTTCCGTATTACTGACGTGTAAAACAAGCGTAAATAGGGTACTTTTGACTGCAGAATCCGGTCATGGTGCTACAGTTTCCGACGGCTGACTGGGAAAGAGCAGGAAAACCCGCAGTGATTTCTGTGCTGCTAGCAGAGTACCGTTTACTGTTATCTCGAGTGCTTTTACGAGCACCATCTTTATCTAACATGACAAACTATCCAAGTGCCAAACATTTGCTATATCATAGTAGTCCGTCTATAGAAGTGAAGTTTGTGTCAATATTAAATCGATGAGACTGTCCCTTAGAGATTGTGCTGCATCGAGCCCCTTTTTGGCCTATCGAGCTATGGTTCGGGAGATTTAGACCATCCGTTTTATCACTTTTTTTCAAATGCTCCTTCGACACCATCCCTCCAAAAGCATTCAATATGTAGACTTAATTCAGTTTTCATAAGACAAATAGAACTCATCATAATATTTTTATATACTTTCGAAATTAGCTCATTTAGCTCATAAAATTAGAAAGCTTTTACATTCCACCGAGTGTGTAATAAGGAGCAGTTCAGGTATGTTCAGGTATAATTTTAAATTACAATATGAAAATTGATATGCCACAATATAACCTTAAACTTGCAGACTAAGATCGTACGTTGTACATTTCTTCCAAAATTATAGGTGCATGATTTTGTATTTAGATTTTTATTACATAAATGAACCAAACAGCCGTTAGTTAAGTGGTACTTTAGATTGGAAAGTCGCTTTGAAAACCTGTAACGGAGTGCCTGTCTTTTCAATGTACTCGTTACTTTAGGTAATGTTCATCGACACCCCAAAAGTGCTTTTACTACTAAAATTTAGGGGCATCGTCTTGAAAACAGATACGGTAAACTTAGATTAAAAATATTTTGTATATTTTGTATATATCACATAAAATACTTTTGTTTCTTATATACTTTACTGTAAACAATTTATAGATATATACGTCTGGTTGCATATATACAATAATCAGTAGTTTTTTGTTATTAATTTAAATGAAAGCTGCATTATAACGAGAGCCCCAATCGCTTTGCACATCAGCAATTGTTGGGGTTGCAACTGGGACTAGATGAATAAGGAAAAGCTCACATCATAAAAGTATCCCGGTTATGAAGACGAGTGAATACAAGATGGCTGATATCAAAATTTAACTGTATTTTCGGCAGCGCTCAAACAGAATTTTTCCTAGTAAGAGCTTTATCAACCCCAGGTTTGCCTTTAGTTAACGAAATGCATTAAGAATATACTGGATTTTAAAATTATAGGTCTCGTTAGCTGAAGATTTCTCTTATCGACTGTTAACATAGCTTCATAAATGGCCATACCGTCAAGATCCTAACAACATACTCATGATATTCGCATAAGTCTATTGAACAAATCGCCTCCTATCATATGACTCGTTAAATTTCTGGTCACGAATATATTTATGATATTTTCATGTTTCGCGTGCTTCACGATAGAATTTACCTTAAGTCTATCGTATTGACTGAAAAACAATGGTGGTTAAGATTGCGCACCAATGCGCGCAGTTCAGAAAAACGAGAACAACATTTAAAGCAGCGGACACGAGATGAGGAAATTCAAATAGATTTTGAACGTAGACTAAAATAAAATTTCAAACATCTAAATAAAAAACAAGTTAAATAAGGTAAAAATATTAATTTTTTATTTAATTTAATTCCCAGAAGTACCCCAGCTAGATTGTCGGATACGAAACTATTGGGAATGTCTTCAAGTTGCAGTACTGTTCAGCAATATTCGGACGTGAACGAAGTTTCAAGTGAGGGGGTAAACCGTGTAATGATTCTCCCTAAGATAATATTGGTGTTGTTTGTGGTAACGTTGGCTGTTGCTTCTTATAATGAAGCATACAAAGGGTAAAGCAGACAAAATATTATTTCACCATTACTAACTACCCTTTTTGCTAATGTCAGGCGAATGTGCAAAGTGGATTCGTCGGTCAAGACGGTACTCGATCCGCGATATTAATATTTTATTAAATTAGGACACTTTCTGTAAACTTACCGACCGTCTATAGTACCTCTTTGCGGTTCAATTAAGCAAATGGCATCCAGGTCAAAGATGTATCATAAACAACCCAACCAGTATCGACCGCACTGCCTTTTCAACAACTAGAAATATTGTACGCAGCTTACTTTTACTGTCAGGGTTCACAAGGCATTTGCGTTGGTCAGCGTCGGTACAGAAACACATTTTTTACGTGCTAATATTATTTCACTTAATAATGCTGACCACTATAGTTTAAAACCTACGTATAAAAGTTATTTTGACGCTACGAGGTATCTCAGCAATGCTATGAGGTATTTCAGTTCCGAGATATTCCTGTATAACGTTGAACTAATTAACCTCTATAAACTGCACTAACATGTCGAGAATGAAAATATGGATTTGTATTCCAGTGTTACTATATACTAACCCTCTTAGGAAGCAAACACATTGGACAACACCATAAGATTCTCCAATCGAATGGAAACGCAACAATTACGCTATGCGAATTATTAAGTAGTAAAACAATAGTTAACATGTCGTAGTTTTTAGGAACCCCGGCAACTACACAAGCGACGAGGAGGGCACAATGACCTTAAATCCAAGAGTACGAGAGCTACTGGCGCGTCCATTAAATCAGAAACTCCAAAGAAATTTTCGGAGAGTGAGACACAGCTTTTTTCCGGAAGTGCTTCCTTTCTTCGGAGACGATAACCTTCGACTTGAAGACTAATTCTGTCAACAGCAATAACAAATATATAATATAAGACAACAAGCAAGTAACCATTTACGGATTTCAAATTATGAGGAACAGCCACACTAACCAATAAACTTAAAAAAATCTACCAACATAAATCACTTCACCAGAAGTCAGGAATTAGATATTGTGCAGCTCAGTACTAGGGGAGGTCTAAACAAATAGGTTTAAAAATTCATTCATCCATAAAAAGACTAATAATAAAAAGGTGTTAGTTCGTCGGAAGAATCAAATTGTTTACCACGTATGCTTCGCGGTCACACTAACAAAGCACTATATGTCACAGGTACTATTTATGCATGACTATTGATCATGGATGTAGATATATAATAAGTTAAATGGGTCAGCCATCAAGAGCATACAAACTTGTAGTATGGCATGCAGCTCCCATATCGTAAAGGGGTGACATAAAATCATGTTGAATAATCATTTTATTACCAGGTAAGAATTTTATTTAAATTAGGTTTGTTTTTATAAACATAGCGAATATAGTTCAATATGTCGTATTAGTTAACTATGAACTATTCACAAAGAGAGGTAAGTCATTTCGTTGCGGTAGGCTCAAGATCCCCTGTAATTGCGCCCCAGGATCTGTAATTGCGCTTCAACAGTATTTGCCTTTTCTATTTCTCGATTCAGTAATCAATAATGTGACGAACACATGAACTGACGATTATTTTATATCAATTCACGAACTTTGCAATGTCCAGCCTAGTACGTCGTTTTATGGACTCCCAGATCCACTCAATCCGGACTGTGCCCTTTTCAGTTCCAATTGTATGGGTGACACCTTTTTTGTCTATTTTGCCATCGTATGCTATGAAGTATCTTATCAGGTCCTCGTAGAACTTGAAATCAGAAGAAAACTTTTCTACAACTACACCACTGAACACCTTGGGCAGATCACACACGGGTAACTGACGGTCATTTCTACCCTTTATTTGTTGAATTGCTTGCTCTCTACTGACGTCTTCAGTGTCGCATTGGAGTATCTTTTTTATTGGAGACACGGACTCTTTTTTAATTTTGCTAGATGATTTTTCCAAGAATTCATTATCTCCATTATCAAGATCAAGGTTTTTCCGTTCACTCAAGTCGACTCTGCTTTTATTGTCTTGCTCGTTAAACTGAGACTGAACACCCCAATCGACGCTATCTTCATCTTCCACATTCTCATTCAGCTTTAGCACCTGCGTCTTAGAGGTATCGAAAAGCTGAATAAGTTCTCGCAGCGTTGTGGCGTTCTCCGGGGACTTATCTGTTCGAATACGAGCAACTCTAGGAAACCTGCAGTAGTACATATCAGAAATTATACCCTTTATTAGTACATAGCTAATACATAATATGACCTAATGAAAATTCAAATATATATTAACACGTATTATGAGAAGTAAATAGCAAGCTGTTACGGCCAGGAAGTATAAGCAGAAACAGTTCAGCATGTATTTGCTTACAATAGTATAGACGTACCGAATAGAAATCCCATTGGCAGTGTGAGCTTCAGCTTTACTAAATTCTGCTCCACTAATTTCCCACACCTGTAAAGGCATTCAACGGGACAAAACATTCATTTAAATTCGAAGTCCACATCATACCGGATCGTGGCATTCCTAGGTTCCCAGTATGTATCAAATTTGTCTCTTGAAAAAACTATACCACGTAAACTACCATTCTGATCAAGTGTGATTGTGGTACGCGGACGTAGTGCAATGGCGGACAACGGGCTACTAATTAATATTTGATTTCTATGGTAAGCTGGGATATCTGTTGTCATAATCATTCTTACAATTAAAGCAATACAATTAAATATAGAATGTTCCTCTAACATTTTATATTTAATTGTATTGCTTTTAAAGTCAGGCGATATTTGCTAACCTGACTCATGAGGGGATCTTCAGCGACGAAGTCTGGCACTAACTGAGGTTTTACGTCCAGCCAAGAAGGTATTAGCTCCACATTTTTGGAGATTTTTTTCATCTTTAGTTCTTTCTGTAGCCGCTCGAGTGTCGCGTCATCATGCCCGCCATGCACCTTTGTTACGGTGACCCACCTGCATTAAATTTACTATTAAATAATTGCATCCACTAAAAACATGAAAAAATTAATGCATTTAGGCCAACGACTTTCAGCATATCAGGTGTGCAGGTATTCAAAGTTTTACTGAAAAACTCTTTCAACACCTATGTTGTCTTGGAAAATTCTTAATAATACGCATACATTGTTAATAAAAAAAATAGTTCAGTTATTTGTATACATATACTTTTATTATAAAAGCAATATAGTGCCCATATGAATCTGCGGTTTATATTTAGGTATATTTTACCGCCAGACGCTTAAAAAGAATAAAACTAAGGATTTTATGATTATTCTGATGGAAAATCTACGGTGGCGATTCATTCAAACATCACATGATGTGATAAAGTTTAGCAATACTAACGGAATTCACCTTAGGGAGAAAAATGAGAAGAAACAATACTAATATGTGCAATATCGTTGCGGTAACTTAAAATAGAGGTCGGCATTAATTGAATTGACTTTTTGTTAGTACTGAGGTACCGTGTCATTTTAGCAGTAACCGCTGCCCACGACACCGATGAGTCAAATATGTTGTAATGAGGCATATCTATGAGAGGTTATGCACTTTTGCAAAACGTTGCTTTGACCTTTATTCATTTTGTGCCGATGCTATATTAATAGCATATATATGCGAACATTCGGACGGTGTTTATTACTCGAACCATTAACCTACCGGCCAGTTGAAGGGTTATAGCAGCCCATAAGGAAAATTGACATAATGCCGCCCTTATTTCCAGTACCAAAATAGGCTCCCAGCACAACGAGATCCGCAGAGTCAGCCATCATTCCATCCTCGAGGTAATCCTTTTTCACTTTCAACCAATGTCGTTTTCCTAACAAAAGGGAAAAAGTCACACGGCTACGTTGAAACCTTTTCGTCGTTCACAGGTCTTTACATACAATGGATGGCACGAATATTCGTTGGCCAGGTAAGTTTTTTCTGTGTACTTTGCATGTACATTCACTTGTGTGAATGGCTTTTTAAAACAAACGTGGCCAAGATATATTTGTTAAAAACGGCAATTGACCGTTGTTAGAGGTCAGGTATCGCTAATGGTGGCACAGCAACAGATAAGAGGATAGTAGCATCTATAATCCGCACTCTTCTCATAATTTCATTGGTATTAGGAATACTCAGTTGAATTCGACGACTGCCCGCGTCCGAAACATACTTCAAGGGGGACAGTGCCGAAGATATGTGTCATTCTAGGAAATAGTCTTAATACGGAGGACCATCACGGTGCAACTATCGACCAGTAGCAAGAGTCTGGGATACGAGAAGATGGTCGTTCGTCTCTGGTTGATTTTCCGATGGACATTATTCACGCATAATTGTTCAGTTTGACGATATATCTTTGGTAGCACCGAAAACCGTAAGGATGACAAAACTTACTTATTACATAAGATTTTAGGGCATATATAAAAAAATGAGCCCTCACCACTAAAGACTAATACAGACTGTTGCAATAAAAATAAAAATAATATAATTGAAGGAGATCGAGGATAACCACACGCTTCACAACGTTTTTCTTCAAACCTTGAATATGTGCTTTCAATTACACCAATTGAACTGTAACTATTAAAGTGCAGGTTCATTCTTTTTTCAATTAACTGTCGCATCGCTACTTTACATGAACATATATAACAATTTTTGAAAATATATGCAAGAAAAACCTGCTCACCGGGCTTATATGAACCGAAGGGATCTTTAAGGACTAATCCCTCCAGACCCTTATTGATTGCATCCTCTATTTTCGCTTTAAGCCGTGCAGGGCTTTGTATACGTTCCATCTCTGACAACTGCACGTGATGCTTTATTACAGTTATTTGCGATGTTAAAACCTAAAATTAGTCAAACGTGTAAGTTCGGGATATGAATGTCTCTAGTAAGATGCGAGACGTATAAAAACGTATAAAAAACATATAAAAGCAAGCAGGTAGTATGTATGTGAAATATGAACAGTAGAAATGGCGTCAAATTAAAGCATGAGAATTACAAAGGGTATATTTTTGCGCATTTTAGCATTTGTACGAAAATAAACATGCACTACAGTGAGTTCATTAAGATTAAATATAAGTAATCTAATGATAAATAGCTTACGTGAACTAATTTGCTGAAGTTATTGTAAGGAATATTATCTTTATTGCAAATATCATTGGTCTTTAAGCAAAAATATATGTTTTGGTAATTTATCAAATTCCTAGGTTCGTTTTGTTGATGAACCGCGAACTTCCAAAGTATCAAATGCACAGCTAAACAATGCAAACCATTGCGAGCTTTTTGAGTTTTTTTAACCTTGCTGTCTGTGCTAACGTTTTATATATTTGATAAAGTCTGCTGGCTCTTAAAGCATTTTAAGTACATGACAGGCTGCGATAGTAAAAGACGTCAAACATTTCGACGCAGCTGCAAATGTGGTGGTCCGAGATCTCACTCCGATGCAAATGTAGACCAGCGTAAATACGTAGTGCTAATATTGTGACTGGTATTGGTCGCAGCTTCAAATACAGGGTTCATCCTTTAGTTTACCCTATAATTGTACAAGATGCTTTCCCCCTTTTCCAGAAAACATGTGTACTGTTGACAACAATTTCCGGCTTGAAAAAACATACGGGGAGTCAAATGGAAAAATACTTGTTTTGTCTACTTTCCAGTGGTGGAAAAGCTAACTCTTATATTATACAAGAGTAATTGAGACAATAAGAGACAAATAATACTACATTTTTAATGGCATCATGAAGAATCAATTTCCCTCCAAGTAAAAGCGCATCCAAACATCTGGACCGTAAAAAATGTGACAGTAAAATGTACAAATTTCGAATTAAGAACCTCTCTGCGTTTTGTAAGTGATTCGTCGAGAAGACTTTTGCCGTTGTAGAATAGACAATCGAACACAAAGAAGCAGACAGAGGCCTCGCAGAACTGAGCCTTTTTATGAACTCCCAGCGTCCCTAAAACAAAATGACAAAGACAATGAAAAACGTTTCTTTCACCTAGCAACTCGGATAGTTTCCCTGTTATCTGAGAGTAGCATGCCAGGCATGCAAAATAATGTAAAATTGTGATCCAGTAGCAACATTTAGTAATGTGATGTTGATATGTACGGAAAACGATGGCACCATCTTGCAATACCAATTTTTAGTACATATGTTGACTGGTTAAGGACACCTTGGTGGGCGCTGGCCTTTGAATAAATAGACAACAAAAGAAAAATGATACCGTGGACGTTAAATATTAGCCCATGCACTGCTCTAAAAATATTCTTGATAAGTCACAAAGATTTCCGAAATTTATAATAGAAATTAACGTCCAATCCGGACACCACATTACACTGCGGATATAAATATCATACATTCACACTAAATTGCATATTTCATAAGAATGGAAAAAACGATTATGGATATAATATATATGCAATATTGTTCTATTCAGTACATAAAACAAATACGAAAATCGACACACCTTATAGAGTATATTAACAAGAAATATGACATTTGTATTGTAACGTTTCAAAATACAAAACTATGCTAAGGCATACGTTCATCAGGCCATTTCATTTAAATTTATGAGAATACAATCTGATACAGCGCAATTTCAATCTGTAGACTATTATTCAATCTACAAACTACTCGTACTTACCGAATGGTAAGATTTTCTCAGTATCTCTATTAACGAGAAGGATTTCGCCATCGATAATCAAAGATTCCCCCGAAGGAAATGCTTTCGGAATAAACTCCCTAAAGTGATTTACCTAGAATACATTCCAAGATAGTTTACACCATTACTTAATAAATTTGACATGTACACTAAGCTGTATTAGCACCTTTACTGCTAAGATAAACCCGAAATATGCATTAAAGCCGATCCAGGCAAGAGTTTACAGCAAATCAAAAGCATTAAAGTGATCCAATTCTCATTAATTCATTCCGACACATAGCACTAATGCCTAACCGTGCTCGTTTGTAGCTGTAGAAGCCAAGATACTCCAGAACCTAAACTCTGGAGTGTGCTGTCGTCTTCAGTCGACGGTGTACGTTAAATAATCAGATGTTATGGCACACTTTAGACATTCAAAGTTCTGGTCAAGTCCAGCTCTGGCAACTTTTACCTTGAACCCCTTGTACACAATTTTGGCCCGCTTCATGCATTCGAGTGAAGTAAATTAGTTCCTAATAATATGATATTCGCAATGATATTATTAAGCTATGTCCTTCGCTTTCAAATATATTTATTTTAAACTTAATATGAAGAGTATAATCGCCAGTGTCATCGATTTTGCTCCAATGTATGCTTACCTTATGGGCCAAAACGGGCTTAAGGCTGCGCGAATAGAAGAAGAACTCGTTGCCACGTTTGTGCAACTGTACCCTTTCTCCATCGTATTTCACTTCGGCAAATATACCCTGAAATTAAAATGAATGGTACTACAATGGAAGAAAGGCCCAAAGCTAGACGAGTAGAAAATCAATGGAACAAAATTATATACACTTTTGGTCAATTTTTTTATTAAAAAATCGGCAGTTATACCATTTTTTTCAATGTGTGATAAATAACAAGGACAGAAATCGTACAGATAGTCCTGTAAGGCGAAAATAAAAACCGCTTACCCTGGGGAACCTTTTGAAGGCGAACTCAACGGAGCGGCACGGCTCGGCCAGCATTGGCTTTACTGGTGTACATACTTTTACGCCTATCGTAATCACACCTGAGCCGAAACCTGTATGTAACAATACTTTTACTCCGAAAATTATTACAAAATGACTGTAGACATTTACTGCGAAGCTGACCGGAGATGATGCATATTGATATTGCTGCATAAAACACTGATATCATTCATTTTGTCCATTAGCTGATACAAATAAGACTCATTGTACAGACTCCTCTGTGACTAGCGCGGACATATCATCTTTGTATTCGCGGGACTCACACGTTCCATAACAAAACGAGTTTCCGCTAGCCCTACATACGTGCAATGTGGACACTTGACTACCAAAAGATGGTAGCTGGCTTCCTCTAGTCTTATATATGGAGGATCAAGAACAGATTGAACAAAACGCAGAGCCCTTTAGCAAAGGCTCTTCATTACGTTAAACGAAAATGTACGGTAAGAGGCACGATAAAAGCCATTGATCTTCACTTAAGAAACAGAAGCCCTACATTTTGACACCAGCACAATGGAAAAGCGACGTAGATGAGAAGTTTCTGAACTTGGTATCCCAGGCAAAAAAATCAACCACATGACGCCACTAATATGTGGATTACTCGCAGCAGAACCAAATAACTATGCATATATATATATATATATATATATATATA
>MNPL01003987.1:0-18074 GCA_002081605.1 Tropilaelaps mercedesae | reverse complement strand
ATATATATATATATATATATATATACATATATTTTAATAGAAGCAGAAGAATGCTTAACCTTGGTTAGTCGAGCTTTCGAACGGCAAACTGTGAATGAGCAGCAACAAACATGAAATTGACCGTAGGTTACTACGGTATAACCGTCTTATCGATCGTCACCGCGAGCACAGATGAGGTTCTCGTAACGAAAGTTTGAGTTCGGCATATGAGCGAAGCTCAGTCCACTCATCTAGCGGACGCCTTTGTACATACCTTTAACGATGAACTTATTACCACGGTGTCTAGCCTAACACATCATAAAGCAAGGAGAGACATGTTCATGGTTGGACTTATTGAAACTATAGATACCATTATGTATCGACAATTTGTTTGGCTTATAATTGTGGCCGAAACATATGGGTGATATAAATTGCAACAATTATTTCCATAATGTTTAAAAATATACCGTACCTTTTGGATCAAAAGGCATTATTATCATTGTTTTCATTATTATTATCTTTATTAACGGAACAAGTTTATGTAAGCTGCCGAGTTTTCCAAATTCTTTTATATACACGAATATTACACTTATTGTTGCTAGATTTTTTATTTTTCATCCTTTTTTTCACAGCACTTCCTTGCTAAATTAACATTCACTACAGACATATGATATTCAACTATGTAGCCAATTTTTGAAAAAAAGTGTAGTATAAAAATAGGAAAAAATATCTTCTTAATATACCAAAAACTTGTTTTGAATCGCAGGGAGATTCAAAACAAGTTTTAGTAGATAGTAACGAACTGTGGACCACCAATTTAAGTGGTTCTATAATGAAAAGGCTTGTTTCAATCAGGGTCGCAAGTTTTTTAGCTAATCAGATTTGTCTGGTTCATGCGTATGCCGAACCATGGTAACCCATGGTCCCACAATCGATCTTTTCACTGATCTTCGTACTAATAATAAATGCTTTTTCTGCCATAGAAAGTAATTTAGAGATTGAAGCTAGCTCGCAATATTCATTTTTTTCTATTTGTGTCTAACAATATACCTATGCTAGTAACATTGCTATTTTTTAACACTGTTACTTGTTATCTGGTGTCGCAAACAGGCCCAGTGGTGTAAACCTATAAAATCTCACGCGCTGCCTTGTCCTACAGTTCTGCATAAATGAGCGACGCCTGCGTACATGAGATCATTTGACTAATGAGTTACTAAATTCAATGGAATTAAAGCAATAAAGTCAACAACAAAGGATTGTACTCTATACGAAATATTTTAACACATTATCGCTTTTTGCCAGAAATCTATTTTAGTTAATAAAATTAGCAAACAAAGATGGGTCCTGTTTCACCTGGTAGTACATGATTATCTAGTTACAAGCTTCTCCATACCTCTGAGAATAAATTATCGGCACTTGTAACGTTTTTTTGTAAAAAACGGTACTAAGCAAATGTCGTTGTTCAAAATTGTATGAGCTTCATGTATGGATTTCATGCATATGGCTAAACCCTTCGGATATTCGAAGGCTTAGTAACTAACGTTACTAATAAAACGACAAAGAAACACATTTTGAGCCATGTTTTGTAGTTTCTATAAACCTTCATAAAACTATCTGAAAAACGATCTGAAACTCTCTTTGTACGCATATATATGTATATATATTTTTTTTTTTTGTACCAAAAACTTAATTATTTAAAAAGTACAGAATTTATACGGCGAAGGTAATCGTTGAATACTGCGAGTCCCTTGCGACACCGACAATGCCACCATTTCGCGCTTTTCCGTTTGGCAGCGCTTTCTTCCGCTATCATGGTGTGAGCAAGACGTCCCTTCCCATTGCCGCTCCCACCGTAATCATTATACGACGGAATGAAAGGCCTTTCACACTGCTGTTTGTGCTAAGTAAACTGTAGAGCGGCCAATATGGGCTGAGGTGATCCTAACAGAGAGAGAGAGAAAGCGAACTACTGTGTGGCGAAAGTAAATGGCTGCGCACGGCTAAACCATCATTAGATGGCCGGCCACAATATATCTGTTGCTGAACCAATCGTCCTATTTTCTCTCTTTTACTCTTATAGTGTTCCATGTGCCGTAAGACGAACCTTGTTATCAAGATTTTAATAATCTCCGCGGTTTAGAAGAATTTGCGTTTGTGTGTAACAATAACGAAATCATCATTCATTGTAAGCATTTTGTCGACGCCACAGAAGTCTAATTGGAAGATTTGCATGCAAAGCACGATGGAAGTGACTTTGGAAACAATATGCACTAAAAAAGTACACGTATAAAGTGGTTGTATACGGGCGGCGTAGTGTGCGTTTTTTACCAGCACTACACTACTGTTATGCAGCATTACATTGTTTATGCGACGTGTGCGGTGAGTTCCTGAACGAATTGAATTAAACTGAAGTAAATACAAATGTGTTGAACGCGGTAGAGGGGTGGGTTGAAGAACGTTCAAGAGAGCTGAGACGTTTATCCCGAATGGGGAGTAACCCCGTCCACCCTTACAAATCGTTCTCGCAGTGTCTGCCAATTTTTTATATTCGACTATTCTTTCAACTATTTTTTATATTCAATCTTTGACGGTTACTGGTGATTAATGAGAGCAAACATTGAAAACAATTCAAAAGCTTTATTTCGGATGAAAATGTCGGAATCAGTATAGGGTGTTAGTCAAGTATAAACCGAAACTTAGTGCCCCTGGTGGTCTTACAATAATTTCAGCTCCATTAATTTACAGCGGGGCGATTGCTCTCGATATTTTGTATAAATTATAAATTGGGATGCCCGAGTGTTAAACCCGAGAGTTAAAAGTTACTTTACTTAAGTTACTGTACTTATATATCTCATGATTTTACTTACGCATAAATCGATTCAAGGATAGAATGAAGGTAACATTCTGTAGTTTCACTTGTACTGCTGAATATTGGTTTATTTACTCAAGTGCGTTTCAATTTTCGCTTCCTGTATATTTCAAGTTCTTTCATTTAAAAAATAGTTTTAAGACAAAATATGATTATAATATGATTAGTTTAATTCGTATTTATAAATTGATCGTACTTAATTGAAACTAGCCTGGAATTAATTGTAAAGACCGCAAGGGTCTATGTTCCTTTTTTAATGCTTTGCCTCAGAAAGATCGTGTGTTAAATGAACTAGCGGGCATTTAGGGACGTATGATGTAAAAGGGCGATTTTTTGAGCCCTTTTCTACCTTTATCTCAATGCTAAGGTTACCACACTTCGTTAACAAATATACAGGTATAAAGACAGCTTCCATTAGTGCTCGCATTGTCAAACTTGAACGACCTGACGGTTACGATTCCCTAGCTTTATTGCTGTCGAGTCCGGTGGCTTGATTCGTGTGCGCCTTGCGACTAGAAGAGACACGTAGGTGCACGGGTTCGATCTCCGTCATTGCACATTTACATTTATGTCCGTTTTACGAAGTAATGCAAAAAGCGCTACCGTGAACATTAAATGTTGGCTGATGTTCAGCCCTAAAAAATATTTAGCTTTCTCCCTGTGTTGATCTTGGTGGCTCGGTGCATTCGTGTGCGCATTGCGACCGGAAGAAATATGTAGTACGTACGAGTCCAGTCTCCGCCGTCGCATATTTACATTTATGGGGTCTGTCTTAGATATTAGTGCAAAAAATGCCACCATGGACGTTAAATGTTGATTAGTTTCATTCCTATAGATGAACCAACACTAGCAGTTAACGCTCTAAGCAGGTATCGTGATCACTGTTAAATAATGAATGAAAGTGTTTAACCAATGCAAACATGATCGTTTCAAGTCAAGCAAAAAATGCTATAGAAAAAATGGTACTAGCTTGATTCAAGACTTTAGCGTTTAATGTATGATTGAAATGACTAAGTACTTGGTCGCTGCAATTGTACGAGTTTCATCAAATATCGCGTTCGCGACACCCCGTTTAAAACTAGATTTATAATCTGAGGTAATGTTTGTATGCCAAGTTACGAACTTGAGCAACAATACGAGAATTCCCATTTAAAAAATGGGCCTTCCATCTTGTACCGATTCAATGGTTCTTTTAGGACGCCTTAAACATGAGCATCAATGTCATGGCGGTAACGTAGCTAAAACATCGCCTTAGGGTGTTTAAACGAAACAGCTCTAACAGAACAAGTAGGTCACTAACGGAATAGGCGATAGGGGAATCTGGGTCTTTCAGATTTTCCTGGTGTGGTCATATATAGCTCATATATAGGTCATATATATAGATAGCATCATCGTAAGCACCCGAATGATGGTTGTTAGCCTGAGGCGCGGAATATGGCGCAAATGCCTCTATACGTATTCCCTTATGTAGTGTCGCTACAGCAAAGACAAGCCTAGTCCTTTGCTACAGCGAGCCCTCGACTATAGTATAAGTATAGAAAGCCAACGGAAAATATAGTCGTATATGCATTATGAAAACTGTCTAATGCATTATTTGCCGGAAGTATAATTAGTACTACATTTCTTTTATAAACACCATATGTATAGGTGGAACGTGAAATCAATTGGAAGGTGCGTGCACCAACGCGCGTTTCGATTATTTAGGGTTCATCTGGAAGAAGATCTCGAATAAATATACTACTAGTAATACTTACAAATATCATTCTGAGGAGCAACAGTTATTACTAATCTTAATGTGCTCTTGAGAACACACATTCAAATATGAACGATTTAAACTGCAAGGTATGATCAGATCGTACATGCGGTGAACATATGTTCACATGCAGTAAGCAACTAAACCCGTATTTCGGAGATTTAGTGGTTGTCATCGTCTACTGAAGTGAAAACGGTAAAAAAAACACAAAAATTACTATGCTTATTGCTTCTTTACTTGAAGAAGAAAATGAGGAGGTCAATTGCCTCGGAGAAGTGCTCTATGGTTGCAAAGCAAGAAAGACTGAATCTTTGCGTTGACATCGGCAGTAAACAGCGTGCATCAAAAAGAAGTGCTTGCTAGCAACCCTTTTATGTGGCGCGAATAGTATATTTGAAGACATCAGCAAACATTTCCAACCAAATCGGATAAATATTCTAATAAAGAACTAGACAATATAAAACTGCACTATCCATACTTTATAATAATCACTTAGTTTTACTAAGTGACACAGGCGGATGCATGATATTGCACTGTCTAAAAAAAAAAAGTATAATCTTTAATCCATCAAATCAGTTTTCTCTCCTACTGATGGGACAACTACTGGAACTTGAAATACAATCGAAACCCCTAACAAATTCAAGCGGATATAGATATTCAAGCATAAATTTATCCACAGATAAGACTTAACTAAAATTATGTGAAAATGCCTGTAAGATCAATGCGGAAATTTTGTTTGATTTAAAGTAATCAATATACATTGGAAATGGAAAACTCTACCGGTCTTAACATATTTAAAATGCGAAAATAACTATTAATGAACAAGCCAAAAATAGCCTAAGACGCTAACAAAATGGAGGCAGCCAAATGGTCCCACGCGATATTGATTACAACGTAACGCATACACTTTCAAATACTGACTTAATTAAATTTAATTTGAAACGTAAAGAAGCTAAAAGCAGAATGAAACATCTGACTAGAATGCAGCGGACGAAGGATGCGAGGTAGTTAAAAATGACATTCCAAATGCTTGAAAATGGTGCCAACGTTAAAACAAATGATCTGGTGCTGACGTTAAGAGAAGTTTGACTGGGTCGAGACAACGATGTTAACAGCACCAAGCTATTCCTGGAATAGATTTGTCAAAAAACCATTCAATAGTTCAATAACATTGTCAGACTCAGCCATGTAAGGTAGGCTCGGCCTAACACTGTGTAAGCAGTGCAGTGTCAAAATAAAGAAAAATATTATCTTGAAAATCTACTAGGACATGTTTTACTTGCCATAGTACAAGCCAGTTGTCAAACCTGAATGTAAGGAGTGAGATATATTGAAATATCATACTGAAGCATGTAAAATGTCAACATGTAGCAATGTAATGATATTAAAACCCCGACTCGATGTAGACTGCATGAGAATAGAAATTGTGAATGGGCTACGCAAAATCTATAGAAAATGGGACCAAAATGATACGAACAACCCATGGCAACCACTACTACCGATGGGGACCTACTTTTCCCGGCAGCAAAGGGTTCATCAGATATACGTAATGCGATCCAGTGGTCAACAGTTAACCGATGACCGTCATATTGTCTCCACGAAAAATAATTTTTGGTCCCCCTTCTAATCATATAGATGGAACTGAAAATTGATAGGTTTTACAAGGCATCGTTGCTTTCGGCTGCGGGAAAGGGGCACAACTAAGATCGTGTTGAGTCAGTTTGTAAGTCAAACCGTTGCCATTTGCGGCAGCTTTGCGATCTTCACACTGTTTTCAATTCCATTTATTGACTATGCACTCATAAGGATACAAGGACAATGACGCTGGAGCCCAGAGGCAGCCGGAAGTAAGTTTTTGCTGCATGTTAAACAATGCAGGGCATTTAGAATATTGATTTTGCACCTAGGTTCAGAGCGCAGAGGGTTACTTTTTCGAATTGCGCGTTCGATGGCTTAGCTAACGTAAGGCGATGGACAGTGGCTATCGTAATACATACCCCGTAATGCCCCGACGATTGGATGTTGTATAACAACCCAGACAGGAACCATGGGCGGCTACAGCGACTGGCGCGCGTCATGAACGATCGCTGCTGGAGGAGCGAGAGGCTGTGTCTGACTACTGCACAGGCGGCTTCAATTGGTTGCCATTACCAGGAGCGGCTCCTAAGCGATTATTGTTACTCAATGTTGCTCGTCACCAACGAACCGATATGGACATTTCGGGAGGTCGACAGAATCACAGCGGGGACGATTCCTCTCGCTGTTACGACATAAGTAGCTGTCTATTTTGGTCATCTGCTGCTGTTGCTGTTGCTGCTGCTGTTTCTGCTGCTGCTGCTACTGCTGTTGCTGCTGCTGTCGTCGTTCGTCAAGTCGGATACGGTCGGCGTTTTTCGCCATATACTAACGGCATTTTGACATTGTTTGTACGAATTGATAATCGTACGATCTATTTTGATGGCCGTTAGGCGTTTACCAGAGGCGTAGAGATTTTACTATTATTGACATCGCTAGAATTTCATCCAAAGTGTGGGTCTGTTTGACGACAGGATGAATAAGAGCTCATCGCTCGACGCGTCGAAATGACGTAAACACTAATTCGGTCTGCTGAGTGTAAGGTCTACTGACGACGTCTCTTGTTATCAAGTTTTCTGCTCGAATTGTGGAAAACACTAATGTGTGCCACAATTTGGACATGAGTCGAGCTCTCAGGATTGCATTAAATGTATTGCAAAAGCTCCCACTGAGTGCGGCGTATTCGAATATGCCGAATGGCTGTTGTATGGTCTCGCTGCGCCTAGCCTGCTTCATCAGGCTAATACGGAGCACGGTAAGCATGGCGTGATTTCTCTGTCCTAAACAGACAAATTGTTGGCTCGTCCAAATGGTGAAGGAACCGAGCCCGGCAGACAGCACGACGGTCGGACAGGCCGATTTCTCTATTTCAACTCTTACAATTCTACAAGTAGTGACATGTGTCCTGTACACGCTAGGAATTTCGCTCAAGACTCGTTTATACAACGGCGTCGACAAGGCTTTTTAGTAGGGGCCGCTGAGACAATCATACCATAATGGCATCCTCACTTGAATTCAATGTTTCTTTTTTAAAGGGTCTGATTACAGTAGTAAATTAGTTTATCGCGAAGCTTGAAGTACAAATTAGTTAACGTCGGGTAACCTCATTTAGATATTTCGGGTTCCGCGGTAGAAAGGCCTAAACGCTAGATGGTGAGCAGACTGGTCATCGCTAAGTGTGCGAGATAAGTTGGCATGTCAGTATCGTGTTAGTGGCATACACGCTTCGCATACGAAATTCGGTGTACTTGGGGTTGTTCAAATAAATTGGGGAAGCAGTTTCGAACCTAAAACGGAGAGCGTTTTCAAAAGTTTGGGTTATCAGGAGCTCAATATAAAGAGGACTAATATTTAATTACGACGAAACTAACACTAGGGCCACTTATTAGTTCTTCCTTAGTGGCAAGGAGCGCTAACTTGTTGCGCTTTCTACGTATGGAAATTCGTCGATTCGTAAATCAACAAACCATTTGAAATAAGGGTGAGAATCCATCATGAAGGGCCCCTTTTATATCGAATCTCTTCGTTAACTGAGTTCTGGGCCTGAGTTATAGTAACCCGGAACGAGATCACTCCGGAGCTCACGCAATTCCCACGTGTTACATCAGGTAGGTTCTCACTTATACAACAGTATGTTAATACAAGTGTTATTTCCTGAATAATAGCGAATTGCGTTGTGTGTGTAAGCATACCACGAATGCCGCTTAATTGCCTCTGCAGGGTTCCTCTCCGAGAGAAGGTAGTCTCGGCAAATCCAAATGAAAGGTATGCAATATGCTTAGAAGAGATAATTACCAGTTTTTACGCTGCTCAGCACCCATTTCGGCATCCATAGAGCTAAATGTACATATCTACAAATAGGTGCAAAATTTGATTTAATTTTCTGTAGTGTAATAATCAATTTTCTTCAATTTTTCTTTTAATACCCAGGTGCTCTTCGGTAAAATCGACGAAGGACTAGCTCGAACCAGAAATACTCGTATGGACGAAACAGCTACAACTTAATATTGTTTTCTAACTAGCATTATTCTTGGATAAATGCAATTAGGTTTTG
Organism: Tropilaelaps mercedesae; assembly: GCA_002081605.1. Taxonomy (NCBI): domain Eukaryota; kingdom Metazoa; phylum Arthropoda; class Arachnida; order Mesostigmata; family Laelapidae; genus Tropilaelaps; species Tropilaelaps mercedesae. The sequence goes on along the minus strand of MNPL01003987.1, from coordinate 9,344 downwards.
GTGTGATGGCAGAAACAATTTAAAGGACTACTCGACACAAATAGACCAACTGTGCTTATTACCATGCAAGAAACTTTAACATGGTTATGCATAGAATTGATGTAGTCGCGTTTCACATCAAGTTACTCAGCATTCTTAGGCCTCGGATAAGTAATTCACACCTATTCGTAATATATTTGACTTGGTCCCTACCATGCCACAGGCAGTTGGCTTTGGATGTATAATTCCAACGAGGTTTTAGCCGTAACAACAAATATACATCATTTCGTTTGGATTTGTGAACCCTTAACAGGGCAGGCAGCGATAAAATGAGAGGAACGATGTATTTAAAAGCAAGGAGTACCTTATCGAGTTTAGATTTTCCGAATTTGTGATAGGAATTTTGACTGATTTATTGTTGCTAGATACATTATTACGCATGTATGCCAGGAGAGCACATTGCCGCGGCTATCTGTTCATATTTACATATTGTTAGAGATGATTTGTTATGACATTTACATACGTTAGACTTATTCGAAATGCTAAATATTAATACTTTTTCAAGAACCTCTAGCTTCGTCAAGAATTAACTGCGTATTTACGGTGTCAACCCAGAAAGCCCAGGATTTCGTACGTGGGCGGTGGTTTACTATATTTAACAAGTAATGCTTCATTTACCCTATACAATGCATTCGTATATCACACATCGTTGTATATACTACATCAATTATTGGATGAGTAGTCTTTCATATCTTCTACCTAGTCGAAAAATTTCGTGTAAACACAACAGACTAATAAATAAGAATCTCAAGGAAAAGACCTGCTTTCGGTAATTATATTATTTATAATTAGCCTAGGTTGAATCTGCCGTAAGCATTGGTGAAAAACACGTAAACATATAAATGATATAGACTCGAAGAGCCGTTGGCTCGTTACTACTAAGTTGTTTCTCTAGTTACGCGGTCAGAAGTGTGAAGGACTTAACAAAAATCGGCACAAATTTGCCTATTGCAGCGCTTTCACTCGGCCGGATAAGTACCCGCATAACCCAGAACTATCCAATCGATTCAAACAAACCGCAGTCTCAGAACATAAAGAAGGCTTTTTGGAGCATAAGTGAAAGTTTAATTGGTGATAACATGAAATGGTTAAGCTCACACACACGACAAGACTGCTGTGATAACTGCTAAGCAAGGCCTGGTCTTAAAAACAGCTGTGGGTTATTTTAGACTGAACGGGTTTATGTTGTTAAGTAAAAGCGACGTTATTAGCAAATACCTAAAATTGTTTATTACCTAAGAGAATAATTGTTAGCAAAATAAATCGTGAAGTAGACGTCGTGGCACACAAAAGTAATATTTTCACAGAAGGTCATATTTTCAGTTGGTTACAACACATTATTATGCTAGTGTTCGTCGTAGAATGTCGAGTTCTTAGATGAGCACTCACGTATTATCATTTAGAATCGCGCATTTTCACTGCAAAATAAGGCGGAGGAAGTCATTGGTCAGGCTTACTTACGTATAAATTGTAAATTAAATCTTTTTAAGTAGTTAATCAAGATCAACACATTTCCCAACAGGTGAGGTCTTTTACAACGTGTGAGCATCGATATGGCTGCATTTTTAAGTAGCCGGCTTAAGTGCGCCATACACCCACTGACGCGGTTTTTCCCATCGGGGAACTTTCGTTCGGCGAAACTTCATTACGCCGCCGACGGTCGTGTAAGGTATTCAAAAATAAGCACCAGATGCCAGCCCCAAAGGTAGATAGAATAAAGGAGAGATATTTCAAAGCTAACGTCCAGAATGCACAAGAACCATCCCGCTCTAAGGCATAGATTGGCGATTGTTGTGAAACGTATCCCTAGGACACAAAATTATATATTGGTGGAAGAATAACAAACATCGGCTAGCAGAACGCATTAGAAACAACATGAAGGTAAACAATATAAATCACCTGGAGAAAAGGAACTCAGATGATTATGTAAAAGCTAGTGTTAACCATTGAGTAACAACATTGTCTACAGCAGTCACATACAGTCCCGATAAAGAGGGGAGCTCATAGTAGAAATACAAAAATGAACCGAATGAACAGTTAACCAATTAATGCTACTCTGAGCATCGGTAATAAGTTCTCCTTGAAAAATTCCTCTGAATTTAGGGTTATTAGTGTTTTGGCTCTAACAAAGATGACCAAAAAATAGTTTGAAAACCAATGAAAAGCTTAATGTTTTGTATTTACGGTAACAATTTCTATCGAAAGGTTTTAGTGTCTCGCCATCTCACACTTATTAATGAGTGGTACAACAATGCCTCTCTTATTGTATTTCATTGTACGCCAGATTTCACGCGAGCAACTTTGGTCAGTCACTACGCGAACTTATGACTTTTTTAATGCGTTACTCAGCGATTGCAGAGTTCATCGAGTTGCGGCGGCGGGCCTGCCATCGCGTCATCACAGTTACTGGCATGGAGCAAGTTCGCGTCCGCTTCTTGGATGTACAACTTATGATGTGCTACGCGCGACATCTAATTCGAAAGCAGACGAGCCAGCTATTGTATCCTGCCATCAAAACATCCATAAAACATACCGTCAGTTTATAGAAGATGTGAGTATCCTAACCTGATCCACCTAGTTTTGTCTGCAAAGGTTCGTCGTATTCGATATGGGCGAGCGAGAATACGACTACAGTATGCTTACCCCCTAGTATGAAAACTACACCATATTCCTTTCCGATTCCCTTCTGAATTTTGGACAATTACAATTAGTTAATTCCAAATCTGAGGCAACATGCAACCTTTAAAGTTGCTTATGTAGTATAGACCACGTACACATAAGGGAATAGAGCACACGGAGTAACTTCGTCAGGTTGCTATGGATAAGGAGGGAAAGAAGATACAAAGAGCTGAAAAAATATAAGGGTTTATATAAGTAATATATGAGTTCATATAATTGATCAAAATTCTATTGATGTCAGGTGGATCGGCTGGCTGGCGGTCTGGTGAGCTTAGGCTACCCAATTGGCACAATGGCGGGCATAATGTCAGCGAATGTTTACGAATGGGTTGTGCTTCAATTTGCAATAGCCAAACTGGGCTGGATCCTCGTCAACATTAATCCTGCGTACCAGATACCTGAGCTCGAGTACGTGTTAAACTTGGTAGGTCATCAACTGTTGTGTACGTATATAGAGACAAACCTCTTACCTTGACAAACCTTTTATCATTGACAAACCCTTTAATCGTTATTATACATTTTTAGGCGTTTGTAATGTCTTGGAACCCGAAATCGAAAATATCCATTCGACGACAATATTGACACTATGTCGTTAATAGATGTACTGTGAAAATTTAAATCCTTGTGGGCCTGACAAGAAAAAAGTGCTATCTAGTGGACCAATGTTTGGCATACAATAATCATGCGCTTTAGATGTGTAGAATATAGAATCTCACATTAATTATCCGTAAGTTCATGTATTTCTTCATCAATCAATCAATATTATTCTTCAATTCGTTCAATATTATTTCTTATGTAATAACATAATGAATGAAGATATCGTGTCTGACTTTAATATGGCGTTTTGGGAGAATTTTTCACGATGCTCACCAGCGACAAAAACGATTCATTGTGACTGTAAGCTAATAGCCATATGCAATGCAAAGGTGACGAGGATATGCCATCTAAGGAACCAGCAAACACCACCTGCTTTTCAGGATCTACTCGTATTGTTGGTCATTGTCATCAATTCCACCAGATGCTTCTCCAATTGTATGCGTTCTTGTCAAATCACTTTCAGCCTGTTCTAATTAACCATCTGCCTAATTTCTTTTAGGTACAGTGCAAAGTTTTGATCATTGGTGAACGGGAGCACAATATGCAGGATTTCCATGACATGGTGTCACAACTGGTGCCCGGTATTCAGGAAATGATTCCAACTCAGTTGAAATCTGAACGACTTCCACATCTCAGGATAGTCATAAACCTGGGGCCCGATCGCAAAAAGTAATTTTAACATACACAATGAATTGCGTTGCGCTGTGTCAAATGTCTAAAGTAGATTATAGTAAACATCCAAAAAATCATAATGGTATAATTCGACATTTCCTTCAAAATGAATATTGACGATTCACTTAATTGACACCTCTGTCAACTTTTCAGTGGTTGCGTACTCTATGGGGACCTTGTGGAAGCGTGCACCCCGTCACTGTCACGCACTGCGGACGAAATAAATGCAAAGCTTGATGTAGATGCGTTTACGAACGTCCAATTTACTTCGGGTACAACAGGCAAGCCGAAGGTACTCCGCTTTACTGTGCTTCAATAAGTGAACTTTTCGTCCCATCAGTTTAGGCACAGGTGTGGTTACCAAATTTTTATCAATCAGATGTACATTACGTTCATATTTTATAATAATAACGAATGGTCGATGTGGTGCCATAAAGGAGTAACGCTTTGTCGTTAAAAATTTTTACAACGGCGGTGCGTGAGTGATTTTTTAGGCGGTTCCTCTCACTCATCATAACACTGTGAATAATGCGCGGACCATAGGAGAGTGGTCAGGTGTTGCCGAGGACCCTACGGCAGCAGTGTGCTTGAATGTGCCCCTTATGCATTGCTTCGGCTGTATAATCGGTTCCCTCAGCTCTGTTATCCACGGCGCCAAGTTGGTCATGCCAGCGCCGCGCTTTAACGCAGTCGCGGCGCTCGACGCCATTAAGACGCACAAGTAGGTGTCAGTGTTAACGTATTATCTATGGCTCGGCATTGACGGTAACTGAGGCAATGAAACAGGTCCTTCAAGCCATCTGGTATTCTGAAGTGAAGCTTGTTACGAAGATGTTGTTCTTACTTTAGGATAGAAGATTTAGGTGAAGTCGTTGTGGCGCGTAAGAAACCTCCAGCTTATTTGACATTTCAAAAACATTTTAATGCGACCCAATTTAATTAGAAATGAGCGGGATGTGTCTGAGACTACACCTGGCTGATAAGTGAATTTTTACCTTATTTCTGTATGTGAATATATGCAAAACACTTAGATATCACAGTTTGTAAAACCCGCATTCCCCAATCCATAAGTTTTGACTGAGCTATTGGAACGAATTTCTATAAGAAGCGACCCCAGACTGTCAACAGGCGATAATGTGGCGGTTGGATTCTTTGATAGCCAGCGTGTTGACCTTCTGACAGCAATTATAAGGAATGAAATCTTAGATGGTATCATGTTCTTTGGGATCATTGAGGCAAGCAGCGCGACGTGTGATTTGTACGGCTAATTTATTTAAAGGAGATTGTACCAAAAAACGGTACTACCTAGAAATTTCCTGTTGTAACAGGCGAAGCCCGTCCTTAACGCGCCATTGTGTATGATTTAGATATCTCGAGGCCAATCGATTTCGGCAGCGTGGTGCAGTCGCGTGTATTTTGTGATTAGAAAAGGCACATAAAAGCACGGGTGTAATTCATGTCGTTGCATTTTTCTATTTCATAGCTTTCATGAAGTGATGCAAAAGCGATACTGTGCACATTAAACAGTGGTTTATGGTTAGGCCTGAAAGAGTCCTATATTCTGAAATCAAATGGTGCAGGCAACGTAGACAGTTAAAAGCTAGAAATAAGCCGCGACAGAACTCCTCGTATTTATTACCGTCAGCAACTTTTTACCATGAATGTGCTAGCACTAGCTCCTTTGAGCGTGCCTTGTGGAAGCCGAATCGAACAGAGGAAAAGAAGCTGACGGATTTTAGATGTCTGTTCCACTGATATTTCACTCTAAGCTTTCAAAAATGATAAGAGATCTTATATTTGTTTGCTTTTGAATAGCGAAATGAATAGCGAAAGCATTCTTTAAACGTATATATCTATTGATTACATTCGTATGCGAGCAAGCAATAAAGGATTATGTGAACTTGGCACTCTACCAGGATAGCGCTACCGGCATAGCGCTAAAACTTCAGGCAGCATTCGTCGTTTCCAGAGCCAAAGTTTTAGCGTCTGACGGAAGTCAAAATGATTCGTCACCGGTCCAAATTTATGTATGCTATGGAAAGATGTTTTACCTGGATTTGAGACATTGAATACCGTTTTGCTACCAAACGTTTACAAATAAAGGCTTAATGGATCGACTATTAACCGAGGTTCTTTTAAAGGACCGGAATTGGTCACTAGGACAAGGCAAAACTTACTGCAGTCCACCTCAGTTATATGCCTTGCCAGTTTAACTGTCATTGTTGAAAAGCGTTTCCTCGCAGAAACCTTAAGCGATTTGCTATAGATCGAGGTCCGAGTTAAATGAGATAAATCAAGGTTTCGCTGCGAAAGAAGACTGCTAAACCGGTTGGTAATATTAACGCACCTCAATAGTAAGTGCATAAAGACGGTAGTTCGGAAGTTTCAGTAGGCATACATGTATGTCTATCGAGATTAAAGTAGGTTTCTGAACAAAAATTCAAACCACTCGTAATTCATGTCGAAACTAGTAGAACAGTTTAAATTATAGAAAAAAGCGTATTTTCTCTATATTTTTTATTACAACGAATTTTATTTTGTCATTAGGATCCAAAGATTATTATCGAAGATACTAATCATGGTCAAGTTGCAGCATGATTCGTAACGTCAGTTTTCGAACGAACGGTCGGTGGATCTATATATACGTAGCATCTAGCAGTTTCAAGTACAAAGTTACAGGTGCAATGATTCGATTTGGTTCCACTTTACAATCCAGGTGTACTATGCTATTGGGCACACCAACGATGTATGTCGACCTGCTCTCCAATATTGACGCGACTTCTCATGATCTGACTTCACTTCATTCGGGAATAATGTCAGGCGCACCTTGTCTGCTTGCGCTCAGAGAGAAGGTTATCCGGCAGATGAAGCTAGAAACTCTTCATGTCAGTAAAAAAAATTTCAGTTTAGCAATATCAATGTTATTTTATTGTGTTGACTCTTAATCTAAAATATTGTAGAATTTTCAGTCCTTATTAGATGAAATCGGTAATAGTAGGCTGAACTATTTCATTTACCTCTAAATGCTTACACACGATTCTGAAAGCTCTCTCTGAAGATCTATTGTTTTCTTGATCCTAGGTGGCGTATGGTGCAACAGAGATGAGCCCAGTTGTCTCATTTACTCAGGCCGAAATCCTCAAAAGTAGGCCCGAATCCGTTGGCATTGCTATAGACCACGTTGAGGTAAAGTAACCACTTTAATTAAACACGCGAGTACATAAAGCATAATGTAATCCATCTTTATTTATCTCACTTGTTTAAAAAAGTTCGATGCTAAAATCTCATTTGTATTTCCGGATAACAACGTTTATTAAAAATATGATTATTTTATTAAGTGGGCAGTAAAGTGTATTGAACACGTGTGGCTTTAAAACCATTTCGTAGTCTGAAGTCTGTCTATAGTTGACCACGTAAATAACACATTTAAAAATATTAAATTTTATCAATTAAAATCGAAAATATCAATAGCGCTATAGTTATGCCTAACCATTTCATCAGATGCCGATACAGCTAACCGTCACGTATCTCTATGTGAGCTAGAAAAATTTATACGTAGGTCGTGATTATATAAAAGTTCTTGCCGACGTAAATGTTGTGATAAAACATCGCGATGCTCAATGTGAGACTCAGTGCTTCCAGCTGAGTTAGTTTATCGAGCCCAGTGGCTTCCTGCCACTGTATGTGCTTAACAACGCAAATCAAATATCTCGTCAAAATAACTCGTCAAAATTTGCTCCTACTGTCAGAGGTGCGGTATGTTAAATAAGGTGTTCATTTTAAATGAGAACTGTTTTTGACATAGGTGAAGATCGTAGATAAAGCAAATCAGATTGTCCCTTTCGGAACTCGAGGGGAACTTTGCTCAAGAGGATACCACATCTTTCAAGGTTATCTTCACGAGCCAGGCCGGACGGCAGAAGTTATTAAAAACGGATGGTATTATTCTGGGTACGTATCAAAGGACTAGCTTAACTCTACCTTTTGCACGTGCATTCAGTTAAAAAGGTACCACACAGTCGAAAATTACCATTAGTTCGAGAGTTTACTTTTTTCCATCTCGTTACGTGCCTTTGTTTGAGAAACGTATGTGAGTTTTCACCTCAGGGACTGTTGAAGGCTCACGTAAATAAAAAAAATGCAACGTAACGGATCGACTCGAGGTAATAGCAGATAGTGGTTGCTCTTTAACATTTAGGACGAAGTGCGAAACAATAAACTTATTAAATTAAATCGTATTTGCAGCATTTTTTAGAATAGTTTTTGCATTCTTCGCTCGCACTATGATTTATGCACCCTCTTCAACAAGGCCCCATGTCAAATTGCATCATAGCTACAGGACCCACAGTCGACAATGCTTTCGGATTATGTTGAAAGGCAGTTCACTTTCGTTTAATGTTGCACGTATGATTATCATCGAGGAAAGGAACAGGTTTGTAAATTCAGGTGACCATCTATTCGTTGGTATTACAGGGACGAGGCTGTAATGAGTTCCGACGGTGTACTTACGATAACGGGTCGCGTTAGAGATATGATCATTCGGGGTGGCGAAAATATCTACCCGGCAGAGATCGAAAATGTTCTTATGGAAATGCCGAAGGTTAATTTCCCTTTCGCCAGCTTTTTTTAAACATGTTGCGGACGAACTTTAATTAGGCGCTATAGCGAAGCACTAGAAAGAGTACTTCTGTGTTCTAATAACTCAGTTGAAATTTGAAGAAATAAATTTTGACCTTGCCCGCACATTGGACCTTCACATGATAATAATAAAAGGATAATTTCCGACTACTACTACTCTAAAATAATCTACATAGTTACGATGGACGTATGTTGTTAGTTATAAGTGACTTCCCATAATAATCGCTGTGTTCAAGCTAATAGTCTTAACAAATTTGTTCGGTTTTTGATGGAGATACAATTGGTTTAGAGGACGCTTGAGTACATGCCGCACAACAATTTTCTTGTACTTACCCATCGAGATCCTAAGCGGAATCATATGTAAAGTCATAATTAATTTAGGGCACGGTAGATATCGTGTGGTTTTTTTACCTGGTGCTAAGTACGAATTCGAACTTGTCAAACTGGAGGTTATATTGCTTCAAACTCGCTCCTTTATCAAAATAACTTCTTATAAAGTGTTTTGAAAAAAGCATATGACTTGGTAAATACCGCGTATCAACGCCATAATAAAAACGGACAGCACAGGATGTTATCTGGGACAATATTAGGCTTCTGCCCCGTTGCGGTGGTTTTAGAGGGACTAGAAAAATAGTGATGGGCTCGTTCGGCTCCGGTGTAGCGACGGACTGTATGCTTTTCGTGCATATATATATATATATATATATATATATATATAT
>MNPL01003986.1:0-30428 GCA_002081605.1 Tropilaelaps mercedesae | reverse complement strand
CAGACAAATCAGTTTACGCACAGTACGTTATTTATGATCGCAGCATTTGAGTCAAATTGAAACTTACGTACACCCAAAACATAAAACATATAGTATATGCACGCTGTAACGAAGAAACGGCGAAAAATATATAGTTTCCTGCTCACACCATATTCATCGTTGGTTCCGTTATTACATGGAAATTGAAGACTTCTCGTGCTTTTCAATGAAGCGACGTCGATGCCCGCGTTGAGTATAGAGTTGGTGCGACACTGATTTTTTTTTCTGTTCTCGCGTTCTTGCGTATGGGTTCCTCGGTTCCACCCTGCCTATATGGGCGCACCCGGCGAAGTTTTTACCCATCCTCTACGCATTACGCTGGGAAAAATTCTTCTGACATTCCCTGATGGTCCGCGGGATTTCTGCGCAGCTTTGATAAGGAAAGAAGGGATAGCACCAGCGTGGGGCTTGGGTTTTGTTGCACCGATTCAAGCTACGAAGTGGCGTTTGCCGAACCGTCTAGGAAGAGGACGAGCCAAGCCATCTATTTGCTTGCAGATTCTGTCGAGGACGAGTCCCAGAGATTTGCTCTTACTTCATGAGTTAGCAACTAGCAAAAACTATGAGGGAACCAAAGGGAGCTAGCCAAAGGCCAACTGGAAAAGTAATGATGCTCCAGTTGTCTTCAAGGGTGAGATGTTTTATTTTTTTATAAAAACAAGCACCATTGTGTTGCCCATTGTGAGGACCCCCTAAATAATCTTTCGATGTAAACCTTATGGATGGTCGTTTACCTAGAACGATTACTTATTTGAAGTTGCGGCGGCATTTACTAGTGGTTTCCACATAATCAAATCAACTATATTCTCTGCTTTTATTTTAAATCGCTGTGTATTTAATCAATTAAGATAAAAGTAGAGATCGTTTCTAGGTGAATATGCTACAATTCAAGATAGATGGCTTGGTGCATTTGCGTTGGCCCTACGACCGAAAGAAACACGTAGGTGCACGGATTCGATCATTGGTGTTGCACATCTACATTTGTGGGGTCCATCTTGCGAAGTAATGCAAAAAATAATGCCATGGATGTTAAATATTAGGTGATGGTTAATTACATTATGCTGTAATTAAGTTCCATATTTTGTTTTGTGGAAATGACGAAACATTGAGATTTTAAATCTCAATGTTTCGTCCAGATTTCATTTGATCTGCAAGGATACACGAAACAAAAAGTAAGGGCGATTTTCTCGAACCTTTCTATAAACTGCTAATATTACAGAACATCTTGCTCAGATACCGAGTAGCGATCCATTTTCCATTACTTCACGTGCTGCATAAAAAGTTTCGTGTTTCCTAAGTACACCTTTTCGTGTTTTCTTTGCGAGGATAGCGTGGGTACAGACCGAATCGAGGGAGTATTATAATATTAGTTTGATACCCTATTTGTGATATGAATTTGGAAAAAACTGCGCGGGCTCGAAACGAAGTTTACTTCATATAAGTCTACGACAAAAAACTAAAATTAAGAAAACAGGTACAATGGGCGGTTTACTATTAATTTTAATTCATAAAATATTTTTTTTATGAATTAAAATTGTCATTTATTTCTCGATATGCTATCCTTATTAGGATTTAATAGGAATACCGTACAAATGTCTTACACAAATTTTTCGTCAAAAAATATATTCACCTATAGACAACTATGTGTACATACAGATATGGTATGGTAACTTCCATTAATTTATGGATATCTACATAAGTTTATGCTAAATCATCTTTAATTGGTTCATATTAGTTTAGTGATAGATTCCGCTACAAAAATAAACCAGCAAGTTTTCAAAACGTTAGTGTTGGGCGTATTCTTGAGGGATTTCCTCGGCCGGTATAATCATTATGACGAAAAAAGCAGCGGTAGACCTATCATCGCTGCAATGGTATTTCAGTGAAAACGTTAAGAATTTTAGGTATCACCACGATATGACATAGTAGTGTCACGGTAACGGTATGAGATCGTACATAATTGAGCTCCATAGTAACTATGACGGTGTAATCTGTCACTTTGGCTGAGCGCAAGTTTGACCAGTCATGCCGTGGATGAATTACGGAATATTAAATGACGAATGTAGTGCGTTTGATGGGCCGGCCGCTAGAGCATATTCGTCGGTCAATGCAAGTTTAGGCAGAATGAGTGATCTTGTTATTTCACCGATTTATTTAATATGCCCATGTACTGAGTAATATTGCTTCATAAAGTTACAGCAATAGCCATGCAACTTAATGTAAGGAATCGACGATTAGTCCTGAAATGATTTCCTACATATAATCAGTTCAAAAAAATTTGTGAATTAAAATTAGATTGAATTTTAAAATTTGAATTAGGAAACAGCTCGTTTTTTAACAATACAGGAATTATAAGTAAACAATGAAATAGTGTTGTATAACGGTTGGTTTATGGGACTTGTCATACCAGATGAATTGTAATGTTAGTAGAAACCTTAATGGCCTTACTATGTTGAGCTAGTTTAGAAGTAGGATGGGCAAGCCTATTAATACCAAAGTCAGGAGATCGAAGCCTAATTTTAACACGATCGTTTTTAAGATCCAGCTACATTAGTGCGAATTACATGTAAGGTGAACTACTGAGAACTATAATTTTCATAATGAATTTCTTCGATAGAAATTTACTTCATTCAAGTCATTAAGTCATTTAAAATTTTCGCCAAATCGGGAGCAACAGCCAGGTTACAACAACAGCATTGATTTTCGATCCCGTGTATTCCCCTGCCCTCCTTTCAATCTACTGACGCACAGCACCTTTTTTATTTGTTTTTCATTTCTATATTCTTTTGAGTGTAAGCGTGCTACTCGTCCGACATGAAATAAAGTCCGTTGGGGACTGTGAGGGCTTGTGGAAATTGGGAGTCAGCAACAAGGTGAGGAGATCGCTATATACCACATCTCGACCGCCTGCGTTCTTGTATAGCTGCCAAGCCCGGCGGAAGGCTTAGCCAGCCAACGCACTAACGACTAAGTGTGGGGAATGTAGGATACAAGGGGAAAATTAAGCACGAAACAGGATAACGAAGAACAGAACGTGCGAGCAGAATTGATGGTAATAATGATGCGAGCGATAGAGCACTGCTTCTGACGTACTACCTATTGAGGGCGAGCTGCTCCGGAAGTTATGGGAGCCATGAGCGTGTGTTGGGAACAACATCGACGCCACGAAAACGAAAGACCGCCCCAAAAGAGAATGAATATGAGGAATAATTAGCAAGGTGGTAATTATTGAGGCGACAACAATGTAGTCGCAACGGCACTTATACTGGCGACAACGACGATGACGTTGAAGGCCACACGACCGGGCCAACAGAATGACCGGGAGAGGTGGCGCATAAGATACTTGGTGCCTGCCGACAAGTATATCCGAGCCTCCAACTAACAATGGGCGCATGCTGTTTTGACATTTCTGAAAAATATTTTTACCAGTTCCTGTCAAGTGCTAAGTCTGTTCTTTTGAGGGTTCCAATAATTTCCTTTTCTACGAGAATGAGATGACAAAACTAAAGTTGAAGAGCTGGCTACTGACGACGAGCACATCACGATGTAAGCGCGTAATATTCTTCGTTATAATTCCCCCTTTATAAAAATTGTGAGGTTTCTATTTCGTATGTGACGATCAAATTTAGGACAAATGCAATTGTAATATACAACAAGAACGGTCCTAAGGCCACATCAGACAGACTCCAATTCAAAACCAGACATTCACCCGTATATTCTCATCTTTAATGCGGTAGTAAATTGACGTGGCGGGTTTACTCCCAAAGCGATCCAGAGCAAGAGCAGGACAAGGTGAGAACGAAAAAAACTAATAGAGGAAACTAGCACTATAAACGCCTTCGCTGATTGTCTGTCCAAGTGAGGGCTTCAACGAATGTTTCAAACAATGAAAGGCCACGATACTTTTCTTTTACCTATATTCATAATACTTTTAGTATGACACATGCTATATAAGTAATCGTTTCAATGAAAAAAGTTATGATGCATTGCATCATAACTTTTTCATGTTTGTATGTAGAAGTTACATGGTTACCTCGAAATTCACATTTATTTATAATTTTGATGGGTTACTTTTATTGAAAGCTTATGAGTAGACAGGTGTGAAAACATGTGGTCCAACGGAATTCTCGCTTCACTGACAGTATTAACGTCAAAAACCACTGGCCAGCCATCATTCCTTCGTGAAGGCTTTGGAAGAAGAGGTTATACATTATACACCCTAAATTGCTTCTAGCCATACTATGCTGGCCCAGGGGAATAGTCTAGATCCATAATTAATCTTTATTCATACCAGGAGCGATCCAACAAAAAGTGCACCCCATTTAATTTGATGATATATTCCGCAATCATTCACATATGGCTACAGCACTTTGAATGATGTTCCGCTTGCCGTTAAGTAGAAACATCCGTGAAGCGTCGTACATTCGCAAAGGATGCGTACACATTAATAGGGCTCTGTTACACGATTTGCGTCACGTTAACACGTGCCTCCATACGTGTTTTTACACGGGAACAAAACATTCAGTTTTAAAAGCCGGTTTCAACTCCTGATTCTGGTACTTCGGTCGATATAACTGCTTTAAAAGCAAACGGAGTACCAACGACCTTTGTTTATTGCGTCCGACTAATAAAAGCTTCTCGTGAGCTTTGTCGAGTCATCTGGTCTGATAGAATCGGATGCTAAAATGAGATAATTACCAACTGATTGTTATCGACTTCAAACAACTCAAGCTTACAAAATCTGCACGCATACATGAGGGGCGCGGGTGCTTCAAAGCCTTTAAAGGTAAGTGCGGCATCAGCCCTATCGCTTTTCTCGGTCCGTGCGGAGTTTCGGACACATTGAGGAACGTTTACAAGCGAACTCAGTGTTGTGGCTGCTTCCTTCTTGTTCTCCATTGTTAGTGCGACTGGCGGACTAGCCAGCTACTTCCAAACAAACACTCTGTCTGAAGCTGCAATGGATAGAGAACGCTTCCTAAGCTGGTGAACGAAACTGCCAGGGCTTTCTCTAAACCGGAATCGAGCGTTTGTCAACTCTGAAGAGCAGTCGACACAGCGAAGTCTTGGGAAAACTTCAATGGAAGAACCGATCTTGTTTTTTCGTTTTTCCGTTTTATTGAAAGCTCTCAGTTTGTACTTTCAGCGTTTGCATTTAGCTTGCTCACTGTGCGAGCGCCAAGCTAGCCGAAGTCCTCAAACATATTCCTAGGTTCGCAGGTTAGCGTGCATTGCCCAAAGTGGAAAACATCGCTGAAAAGGAGAGAAAAATAGATCTGTTTGCTGATTGAACTTAGGGTTGACGAGGTATGTGTGACGTTGATGTAGGTGACGAGCTTGGAGAGGAGTGGGTGCTGTGGATAGGAAATGGGGACAGGGACAGGTGCACGGAGGTACAGTTACAAGTACATCGCCGAACAAATAAAAATATATGCGGTCGAACGAATATTTTCCAGTATCTAGATATGCTATATTTGCTTGGGTTAGTTTTATCCGAGACCAAATTGACTTTTCAAAATCGAGGTAGCTGATTGATGAAGTCTATACGTTTATACCAAGTTCATGAGACGTGCCAGTACGGTTTTTGTTGACCTCTATATTGGCTATCTTCTTTGCTCCTGCAGAAACAGCACCTAAAATACTGCATTCAACTCTTTATTGTATCGACTCCTGCGTAAACACTCTATATTTTCATAATATGGCAAAAATTGACACAATTTTTAGGTCGTCAGACGGCGGGTATACGATTCATTACTCTATGGCCTCCTGCACTCCCGCGCGCTTGCCGTTCTTCTTGATACCTGCGGAACCTCGAACGTAAAGAAGTTCAAACCCCATTAAGGAAAAAGTTGGAATAGCTGTCCTTTGTTTATTTATTCTCTTTGTGGCCGTGTCATCATCTTGTTAAGGCAAATCATCTCACTGACCTCTTCTTATTCCGCTTCATGAATTTAGAATGTAACTACTGCGCCACCGTTATGGCGCGCACACAAGTTATTCCTAGTACAACAAACCTGTTAATTGTCAAATTACTTCAATAACTTAAACGTGAGTATTTTTAAATTACTATCTAGAAGAATTGCTTAGACGGTGCCCCTTATAAAAATACGCATCATTACAAGTGTTTAACCAGCAGGAAACTCTATGAAATGTGCAGAAATTTTGTCGTCAAATTTTTTCATCATGGAAGTCAGAACGGCATACAGAAATCAACACTTCTTTCTACTTCTTTGTTTCTTGATTAGAGTTTCTTTTCAGTCGAAAATTTGGCCGGAAGATGTATTATAAGTTGCGATCGTCGTCGCTCTTTAAGCTCTATCCATTCACCAAACCGTTAGCAAACCACAAGTTGTCATCATGCGTTGTTGTAGTTTTCCGTAATGTTTCCTCTGCTGTTGCCAATCTAGCATTGCGAACAACCTTACTGACGTCTGGACGCAAAGCCGTTACCAGCCCCTTCCGCATGTTTTTGTCAAGTTAGTTCTGCGTGGCGGGTTCGGCCGAAGTGAGAGTAATCCTCGGGCCAGTTAGGGTCAGAGAACGGTTTCTATGGTGCTATATGTGGATATGTGTGGGTTGTCGAGCTCGGTGGCTTGGTGCATTCGTATGCGCATTGCGACTGGAGGACCACGTAGGTGCACGGGTTCGATCCCCACCGGTGCACATTTACATTTATATGGGGTCCGTCTTACGAGGTAATGCAAAAACTGCTACCGTGGACGTTAAATGTTGGCTGATGGTCAGCTTTAAAATATTTTTATATGTGGGTATACATAAGGTGCCACCAATCGGCGGGTGAGATTGGGTAGCGTTCGGTGCTTGGGCAATGGCAGTCTTTTGTTCATGTCTGCCCGACCACTGACCAAGAGAGCGAATGCAGTGGAACAAGCGTTAGCCCTTGACAGCAACGACAATGACAACAACGACAGCGATGACAATTGGGCTAGGTGAGGTGAACGGAGCAACGGCGTTCATAGATGAAGGAACCAGCAAAAGAATCCAATTATTTTCAGTCACGGAACCGGCGAATGGAGAAGCATACGCGCTGCGGAGTCTAGCTAACCAACGCAGTTAAGTTAGCTGCCTATAGAGCTCGAGAGAACTACGAAGTTGAAGCTTTTGCACAATGCCACTCCATTACTATTAGCCTAAAGACACCTGGGATACACGTAGGCGCACAAATTTAATCCCTGCCATTACACTTTTACATTTATGAGATCCATCTTTCGAAGCAATGGGAAACGCGGTACCATGGGCTATAAATGTTGACTTGACGTCAGGCCTAAAATTATTTGACAGTGGATGCAAAGACGGGTGAGAACGAAAAGATGCAAACAAATGAAGACCTTAAAAGTATGACTGCATTGATAAAGGAACTAATATTTAGTCTGCTTTTATTGCCAGGTTCCAGTGGAATAAAAAAAATAAAATAGTGGTATTTTGGTTTATTCGATCCACAGAATTTCCAGTAAGCACAAATCGCATTCTTGCGATGTATTTCGTTAGCGAGAATTTGAGATCTGTCTCCATAGCCAGGGATATTTTCGCAATGATTTGTAATTAATTGCGTACACGACTGCACACGAACATTTACTTATATTTATTATAGTTAGATTCAGTCTAAGTTAGTTACAAATTCAATCTTTTACGAAGTAGCAATTTCACAAATGGGCAAATTTCTGCAGTTGAAACAACGGACTAGACTAACTGGAGGTTGCAGAATAACGTTGTGACGTAGTAAAAAGAAGCACACCACGCTGAGATATGTCGCGAACCTGCTTTAGGACTTTGCAGACTTAGGTCGAATAGTCCGCAGAACCGCTGCTTTAAAGTCGTTGCCATGTTTAGCATATGGATGATTTTTTTCTTTATTTTTTGTTTTTTTTGCACGTTTTTTCGGAAAATAAAACCGTTTATATTTTGATGCGTATACAAAATTATTACTATGCTTACACTGACCGTTTTACATTTTTGCCAACGCCGACTTCTGTTTTTACCCATTCTACTACTTGGATGTTATAAACATGTATATTTTGCCTGTAAGTTATGGACGATGAAGTATTTCGCCTCCACTCTGTCCACACTACATTCAGGCAATTGACAGCTTTGCTTCATACTTGTGCAACTGCAATTGGTTGCTTAGTGTGTACTCATTTATTTGCGATCATCAGCTCCAACTTCTGCCTCCTTCCGCTTTTTTCTACGTCTAGCTCCATAAGATTCCTCCAGGGACCTGAAGTACTTCTCCTCCTACATATATATCTGGCTGTAAATATCTATTACACGCTTCTTATCAGGCGGCGTTGACCAGTGCACATGCATCGACTTCCGCCCTTTTGTGCTCTCTCCATACCCAGGATCTACAGAGGAGTTGTTAGGTGCCATCCAATTGGTGTTTCTTCTTCCGCAGCTTTCCTTTTTGGTCCCTTTCTACGACACCTGCAGAGGTCTCAATTGAACTGCGGCATTTCGCTCGTGAAGAACTACATCAGCAGACCAAGACACAGCCGACCACGGCAAGCTTACGACGAAACACCGACAACCAAGAAACAGTATAAGAGTACCTTCCCGATTATTTTCCCCTGAAGAGGCGACTCGTCATCTAAATAGAAGTCATTCATGATGAATACCTGATTTCGCTGTATGGCGCAGGGCGTCGTAACGACGCTGTCCGGTATCTACGAAAAAAGAACCGACAATGGCAGAGAAACTTAAAAGAAATTAAGATGTGAGCGCATTTTCAATACCTTGTGCGCACTACGAAAATCTACAGTTAAAAAAATCGCGACCCATTCACTTCCATGACAATTCCAGGTCCTCCGCTTTCCCGCTTCCTCTTTTCCCAAAGTTGGGAAATTCCAATGTAAAACGATAGGCCATGTACTTTCATTCTAGACTGGACTGGAAACGGGGCGGTCTGCTTGAACGTCCGCGGTCTCAAACCGTTTCCCCGAGGAATACAATGATTGGCGTGCTTCGACCAATCTAGCTTACCATGACAGGCGCCCGTCTTTTCATGCTCCCTAGCATAACCAGAATTCACCACGCTACTGCGGATGCTTTCTCGAATACATTCGGACCGTGAATCGCCAAACACAGACATACACGTACACGTACAGAGCTTTCATATTGCGGATCAAGCGCAACCTAACCTGTTCGCATCCAAGGGATGGCCAGGTGGGCGGGTGACCCGTTTCCGCAAACGTTGTCGATAGGGCCAGAGCTTACTGTTAAGGTCCTCGTATGTGCATGGACCACAAACGAGATTCCCGATGCATACCTAGCAACCGATCAGGGTAACAGATGTGAGAGGTTCCCCTATACATATTTTTGCCATCGAAGGACATCCACATAGGCTTGTCATGCGGTTGCATGCATGAAAAGCCCGGATGATACTAATAGACTTTGCGAGGAATCGTAAAATGTAAGAAAGGAGGAAACGGTGGGCATATATCGTATTGAAGTAGAACCTGAATGCGGGACTTCATCAGTAAGATCCCTGCTGGAAACACCTGTTGGATTCTTGTTGTGTATACAGTCGTACTGTTAAACGCGCGTACGGATCAACCTAAAATACTGAGGTGCTGCACATTGATAAAGAAAGACGCCACATCTACAACATCCTTGGCTGCTTGCTTGCATGGTTTAAATGAATGTATCCCGAATAAGAAAGACTTTACCTTGTCTACGGTAGCAGCCGAGAAGCGAAGTACAATTTCACGGCAGCACGGTGAGAGCAGCTGACGAGCAGCTCACTTCAGTCCTGCTGCCTAACTAAACAATTATTTTTTATAGAGATTGAACATACTAAACTACGTTGACTACATACTGCTCATGTACGGACGGTACTGGACACGCCAATTATTAATTAACGAACACTAAGAGCAATGCATTTTTTTAAGCAAAAGGGTTCTCCATCTGCCTCTCCACTGCATCGCTAAAACGTATATGATATTGTATACATAATACGAGCGGAAACGCTAGTCCTATTTGAAAGGGAAGGCACTGATACAATAACGCACCAAAATTACGATTAGCCGGGGAATTCTTGTCAATGTCCTTCCAAAGAGTGAAACAGTTCCGAATACATTTTGTCTTCAACCTTTCGTGCTATACGTACTACGCGCGATACGAAGCGTCTCTTACAGCTCTCATCTACTGGATACAGTTTTGCAGTCGTTAAACGATTGGTGAGTGCCACCTACAATAGGGCAACCGGGATATATAGGAAGTAATGGCGAGCGACATCGGACAGGCACAATTGTCGACGCTGCGCGTAGTTCACTCACGTGCTGTCGCAACGGCTAACTGAGGGAGTGGTTCACACAGAAGTGGTAGACGGCATAAATCAGAAATGAAATGTTCTCTGTTGTCCGTCCACCTCCTTCCTACGCAAGTACACCCAACATCGACCACCGCCGACCACGCGACTCGTTTCTGCACTAGTCGAGTCTACGACTTTCAGTTGTAGATTGTTATTACCCCGCAGACCAGAGTCGGGAATCGAAAACTGCCGCTTCGCAAGGCAATCTGCTAAGTTAGACCATAACGTTATGAGGCGGCGTTGCTTACAGACGAAAAGAACCGCTGGGGAGAAATAGCAGCTCTACCCAAACTTTTTTCCGCTTTGTACCGTAGTGATCTCTAAGCTGGAAACTTACGCACAGAAATTGTATGTGGAAAGTAATTTTGAAAAAGGAGAACTTAGGATAAACTTATATACTCTTAAACTAACAATCGGATAGACATGTCGATAGCGCCCCTCACGATAGATCTACTTCACTCAAGCTGCCCTTCGGGTTAATACAGTTTTCCCAATTAGCACGTCAATGAAATATAGACCCGTTTCATTGCATATTGATACCCGATTTATGGGAATTATACTGGTTTAATTTTCTAGTTGTTCTTTTACTAGGAATTATGCAACACAGAACTTGAGTTAGATCATGAGTGACATGCGGAACTATAGGAGAACCAAATTAGTATAATGCTCGGGAATCCGGAATATGAGGAATACTCCGTATTCTACCAAGTTATGCTCTTACTCTCTTCTAGACAAAGACAATTATTTCCTGTCTACAAATATTGCGGGTTTCCAGCTTTTGATCCTTTGCTAAAGGTTTCAGCAGGTGCGTTCTTTTTAGTTCTGGTTTCAATAACATTGTAATATTAAGAATCGTCCTTAGGCGCTGCGTGGTTAGGCTTATCGTAGTGGTATGTCACCATTCTTGATCCTATTACAATTGGTTAGATATTCGCACGTCATGACGTTATTGTTAACCGACGACTCGTGATATGGGATGAACACCAATGCTGGACTATGTGAAAATAAGAAATACCGTATGTATGCGGCGTCCACAAGTAGGGGACCAATGAGACGGGGACAAGAAGAGCAAACAACCGGAAGGGAGGTTACTGCTATCCGCATGTCTACAAGTAGCGCGACTAATGGGAGAAAAACGCGAGAACTTAAGTGGAGGGGAGGTAACGGGACATGGGTGTTGGTGTACGGGGAACATACCAAAAAAGAACTCGCTCGCGAAACAGCCTGCCTTACGTCCGTCGTCCTAGGAACCTAAACAGGGCACTAACGAGCGCCCAAGGCTTCGCCGCGTTCTTATATTTCGAAGATCGCTGTAGTTTCCCTCCCAGCCGTTGAATCTGGACGGCAAGGGACATCTAGGGTGAATATAAGGTAGGAGACTCGTAGGAGCCTTCCTTCGTGCTACTGCAGCCGCGCCAGCGAACCAACCACGCTTTATGAAGCACTCCGCAACAAGCTCAAGGCTCCGACGTTCAGTGGAGCGAGTGACCAGAGTACCGGCTACCGGCAACGTCGTACGAGCATGCTAAAGCCTCCTTCGATTTTGTGGTGGCAACCATTGCTTTGGTACTGCCGGTAGCGTTGGCATGAGTAAGTTATAAGCTTGTGTAGTACTGCGGTATGCACCTAGGAGAAGCAGGTAACGAAAGCAAAACCCTTGTCGCCTACCTCGTCGATAGAAGAACAAAAACTCAAGGAACGCAAAAAATTTCTTAATCATGACTGTTAGCAGAATTGAGATAGTACTAGCGGCCTAGGCACGGTTAAGGACTGCTAAAATGCATATTTACGTATCCCATGGACCTTTCAGCTATTACTAATGCTGGTTACGTGGAAATTGAGCAATGTACATTTGCCAAACGTTGGCGAGATAGGCTAGGTTACCTTGTAAGCTTCCAAGTTGCCTAGGTATGAATAAGGTAACCAAAGAAAGGCGCTGCTAAAGGGAAAACATGATGCAGTATGGTGCCAAAATGTCCTCAAATCAAAGCGTAGTGCTAAACAACAAAATGTCAGCTTATAAATACATTCCTTAATTAAGCTTGCTGACTTGAACAGTTGTCGTTGATATCAATGCTTAGGCTAGATTTTTTCCCCATATACGATGCATGAGCCTGCATGCAAGCAAGCCGTTAATCACAGAAACATTATAGGGAAAGTAGCGGAAAGTTGGGAGAACGCAGATGATGTGATCATTCGCTTCTCGCGAACATTAGAGCAATAGACATTAGTTCCCATGCGTCATTCAACCCGTCATTGAAATTTGTCACGGATCGGGTGTGCTGTCGTTCTAGGATTTCGAACCGGTTTTACAAGTCTAACTTGTAGCGCCCGCATCCCTCCTTTGCAACGAATGCGTCAAACGTAAAAAGCTTCCACGACATTGACTAAAGAATGTAGTTCGTCGCAAAATATTATTCATAGTAAGGCTATATTGGCCGTTGGATTGGTTTACCCGAAATACAACACGTTCTTGCAAAGACGAATGAAATACAATTAAGTATATGGTACTATATCTGTATCAGGAACTGCTGCAATCTGTAACGCCAGTTATATAGGGCAGGTTATTTCCAACGATGCAGAGGACCTACACTTATGACTGGTTTTTACCTAAGAAGTTACGTAGTTTTTTTTAATGAACTTTACTTTCGGCTCTAATGACTGAAAAAAAAATATTAATAAAGCGTATCTTTATTGGTCAAACTGGTTTTAGTCAAACTTTTAGAGCTGTACAATGACTGAGGTTGTCTTGTGATTTCCTTAAAACTCTGCGATATATCACGATTATAAAACACAATAAATAAAAGATCTCTCAAATAAAAACGAAATAAAATTCTCGTTATAATTGGAATAAAAATTGCCCTCACGCTCCTTTTTCTCACCTCTTCAGATTGTCCTCGAATACTTTCGGTCCGCATAGCATTGACAACCAAGACTTTCTATAGTTCGGGCTGGGGCTGGTAATGGGTGTATGACATGCACGTTGATAGAATGAGATGTGGCGATAGAGAGTAACTTGAAAACGATTGAAATCACAATTCGTGCTAACATCTATAGTATATGACTAGCCTATATACCAATTTCATTTCCGCTGCCAACTTCGGGTAGATAACCCCGAGCATCGAGCTCGCTGCATTCGCCTGCACCCCACGGCCGGAGAGGACACGTAAATGCACGGGTTCGAGCCCCGCCGCTGCACATTTATATTTATGCGATACGCCTGACGAAGCAGTGCAATAGGCGCTACCGTGGACGTTAAATTCTGGCTGATGGTCAGCTCTAAAAATATTAAGATAACCTGGCCACATTCGGTCCACAGACCTGCCCGCATTGTTCAACATCTCAGCTTGCATTTGTGAAATGCCATGGCCTTATATGCTCTTTTCTTTCTATTGCATGGCTTTATTTACCCCTATAAATCGCTTTATGTTCTGTTTAACCCCTTTGTTATCAGCTTAACTCTCAGATCGCTTAGGACGTTTCTTAATATTGTTGCCCTTCTTGCCAACTCTGGGGCTTACTCCAAAAGAATAAATGCATTATTGTACAATCCAAGAGAAAGTGGACCACGCAATTATCGAAATATATAATTCCCAGAGGTAAGGTAATCCGTAAATGTAATTCAGATGGCAGTAAATTGTTCATAACTTGAAAAAGCATATACAATAGTTTATTTATTACTGCTCCTTATATTGTCTTATTCTTCTTTCGATCTATTCAATATCATATTATTCCAAGGCTTTCCTTCGTATTCAAAAATGGCTCATGAAGTATACGCCAATGCTTAATACTTTATTCCATCGCTCCTATGCAGGTCGCTACCAAAATTACGAATATAATTACTGTGCACGTTGTCATAATGGTATTCACGGCAATGATAATATTTATTCTACGAATACGTATATCCACGTTTTTGTTATCCTAAGAAACTAATCTAAGCATACGAGATCGTGATATGGTGAGTACACACTTCAGTTAGCGCAATTTTTATGATGATAAAAGTGATTCTGGCGATGATTAATATAATATGTGTAGAACATCAAAGTTACAGTCTGTTTAGCAGTATCAGTTAAAACAAATTCTTAACAAGCATTCGAAGGTGAAATAAGAACAACTTGCACGCAAAATTTCACCACCGCATGTATCGTCATATTAATCGCTACCATAGGTACTGATTCCATAGGGAAAGCTGTATAAACGAATCCTTTGTACAACCTCAGTCATAGGCTTTTTTCTACCTATTTGTATGTCAATATGAAACGGTAATAGTACTATCGCCATCTTTCAAAAGTAGTATCAACGTATTTATTATACCTATTATATAAATCCCACATGCTCGTAACATCAGGCAAGACGTCTTCAGTAATATACTCAAGGCTAATCAATCTTAATCGAAACACTATAATTGCAGCAAAAGCAATACTGTTGCTGCGTCAAAAGGAAATCATATGTTTCAAGGCATAAAGTATCGAAAATAACAACAAACAAAGCTTTTCATGATCGAGCCAGGACCACTCGCTCCGCTGATACCGGAACCGGTATTGAGCTGCACGGAGTACAGAATAATTCCCTTGGCCTCCGCGATCAAGGGGAAATATAGAACTTTTGCCGACGGATAGTCGAGGAAGATCCTACCAAACCATATCTCGACGATGGGCAAGACTAACAAGTATTTAAGTTGAATATGGATCGGAAGTGCGTGATATATATCGAACGCCGTTTGTGTTACAGACAAACGAAAACCTCACTTTGAAATGTAGGCAATAGCTGCCCTCCGCTTTTTATAGAAGTCGACTACATTCCAAAGCGGACGAAACCATCGCTGATCAGGTTCTTGCGGTGACCTAGAATAAATCAAATTAGTTTTTAATGCACTAACAGAATAAATCCGTAAGATTAAATGTTCACGAAAAAATTCAAGGTCGCATCAGTCAAATTATGCAGTCGTATAGGTGCATAATGTTTACGCGCAGACTTAATTATGAAGTATGCTCAAAACTATATCCTTGTAGTTCCGTAGTGACGAGGATGCAATACCAACACTTAAAACATGAATGGAGAAGCCGACCTTAGCATACGCGGCAGGGCCATCATTCGCTCTATCCAGGGCCGATAGTACGAAATATTCATGTAGACACCAGGAAGATTAGGTTCCGCACAGCGAATGCCGTGTGAGACTGTTCCGGCCAACACCCACTGACCATTTGGTCGCTGCACCGACAGAGGACCACCTGCAATGTTCACCAAAGCATAGATAAGCAGACACAGAGCTACACAATTAGAGATCAGTGGGTCAACGTATTTCATTCCAACAGCAATTCCATTGCTTTAAGGCATGTTCCCTCGGCTAAGTTGCTGAGACATTCCTCGTGCATGTCACAACAGCATCGCACAAATTCGCCTTTTGCATTTGCTGTTAGGCTGCTAGCCTCGCTGCCATTTAATCCCATTATCGTCAAAATTATTGCTGTTTAGAACTTGTTACACTGTAAGACGTGTATTTTCTTTTACACGTGCTCGCTGTTCACGTTACTTCACAGAACAAGTAATCGCCGCGAGACAGGCGGCAACGAGAGAGCAAAAAGCGAAGTTCTTTTTAAATTAGAGATCTCCAGCAATTACAAGAGCCACCACAGGCTTATTCGCAATATTTGTCACTTTTCACACTATATACTCAATACCGTGCTAGCCGCTTATGCTCGTCTTGGAACTTTATAAGTGAGAAAAAGAGGGATAGAGAGAAGAAGGGTAAAAGGAGCCGTGAAGAGGAAAGAAAAAGAGCGCACGTAGAATCATTTTTCCGTTTTGTGGGCGGTGCTTCTTGATATGTTTCTCTTCGAATGCGTGACAGCAGCAGTGCCACGGTTTTCCTTACTGCTGTTGTTGTTATTTTCTTTTGATGTTAGTGGTACTGCTGCTGTTAGATAATAAGAGTGCACAGAGCGGTACTCTGTCCGAAGGGTTTTGAAAAGAGAGAAAAATGCCGAGGGTCGCTTATCGTAATTTTGAAGGAGTGCAGATATACATGCAACGAGGCTGGATAAATGGGTGTCGTGCGAAGTAGATGACCAGAAAGGAATAGTTGCGGAGGTTAGAAGATAAAAACACCCTTTAGAAATAGGAACAAGGGTTACTGTCAATGGCATGAGCCCTGTTATACTATAAAACTTGCTTCTGTTCAGTATGAACATAGCGAATACGCTATAAGAACGAATAGACAATAGAGATAGCCGCATATTCTCATCATAAGCATTATTGTTTTTGTAAGCTACTGCAAATGATGTAAATGTTTGCTTAAGTAAATATGGATTAGTTTCAAATGCGTTGTCTACGATCAGCAGAGTAATAACCGAATAGCTGCCACATGGTCGTTGCGTGATTTTGCTCTACTTCGAATTTCTGTGGAAAAGCTTAAAGAGCACCTATACTTTTGGTTATTGTAGACAGCTCGCCTCTCGGTCTAATCCCGCGTTTTGATAAAAATCCTGAGGTATCTTCGCAATGTCTCCGCAAGACATACAAATAACCGACACAAATGAATGAACCCATCACTTTGTAAAGCAAGAGGAGAGAAAAGTCGGATAAACAAAAATTAATCATTTCAAGGACGCTTGCTTAGACAGAGCATTTGTATTAGTTACCTCTTCGGGGACATGTGTCCATAACGAACTGCTCTTTTTGGAAATGTGATATTTTGATGTTCTTTTATTAAAAAAATATGTTTATACTACTGTCAGCTGCTGATGGCGGCCTAAGCCTTGAATTTATTTGGATAATTTTTTGAAACGAGTGCTGTAGTATCCTGGCAGATACCTTTACCATATATCTAGCAAGATTTGCCCATCAATAATAAAAACTCGTAGGATTTTAGCTAACATTATGTAAAAGTGCATGTTTGAATACCACATTCAAAAGCAAGGTCTGCTTCGATATGTCATTCAAAGTGTCATTGGGAAAACGTTTATAAAAGAGACCGCGCATCAGAATTTCTACTACAGGTCCATCGGGCTCATCAACACAACTGCTCTAAAGAATTTTTAAAATACGTTCTTGTTTTATTATTAAACAGAACAATATATATAACCTGTTAACTATTTTGTTAAATAACATCCCTTTTTCAACGCTTTAATCTGGTTGATGACCGCAGTGATATTTGTAGCTGTTACACGCTAGCAGGTATCGAATTCACCTATGTATCTTATCTACCAAAATCATGATCAACTTATTTTATAATAAATTGTGGTATTAGCTCTAATCAACGAAATCGTGACGTCATCGCACTAAGTTTAGGGAGGTCTCTAAGTTAACTGCAGGCGTAGAGACTAGTAGCAACTGCTTTCCCGTTTTTTATTGAAATAGATTACCATCTCAAATGGGTCTAATAGGGTGGTATTCATTTTATCAATAGAACAAGAATTCCGATAGGCCGAAAAGGTTAAAGAAGCTATCCGAAAGAATAAGTTGAAATATTTAGTATGGATTATTAATAAATGAGCTTTGTTCAAGATATACACATTGACGCTAAAGAATCTGCAGACTGAGCTGTGAAGGCTCTAAAAGACCACTCATGGGTTGCCCTTGGAGCTGTCCATCGGTCTTTCGTTATTGTTGTATGAATCGGCCATGCGAAATGAGTTCTGCCCTAAATAGCCGCCCATGCCATTGCTAAATCTTTAACATCACCTTTCTGCAAACGGTACGTGAAATAGGCTAACTATTTTCCCAAGTTCATAATGGTGTGGGTGCTTTTATCAATTTAATGCCATATCCTATAATTCCCCTTCTATTGATCTTCGTAGGTTTCCCTACCTTTAGTGACCCGCCATTAGCTCGCCCTACGCCATGGCAACAGATCCAACGTGTAGTGAATGCGACTTGAAGAGAGGAAATACATAGGAATTCTACGTAAGGCAGAAATCGAATGTATATTCTAATGTTATTAAATGTTAGAAAACATTAGTAATAGCACTAGTCAGTTTTTGTGCCTGACGGTGCCCATGTATGGTTACACAAGCAGTTTAGTTCAATGGCTAACAAGATGTAGCAGTGAATCTATAGCCTTAGTTCTCGCTAGGGTCGAGGGAGAGTGCGTGACCACGAGGGTACTTTTATCTGCATTTTCTGCCCAATAATCCAATTTATAACCAATTTCCACATCCAAAAAAAGCAACAGCAGGAATATATAAAAATTGGAGGTAGTGGAGCTAGTATGGTTGAGCGTCTGTGAACGGAAAAAAAGTAATTGCTACCACATTTATTCTTGTAACAGATTCTATGTTTCCACCTTACACAATTTCTTTTATTTTGATCTTAATGTCTGCCTGAAGCGAAGGATAAAGTCTGGAAGGATAAATGATCTGATACGGACAATGGCAAAACTCTCCATGATTCATGCACTTCTTAATTACAAAAAGGTATAACAGTCTCTCCTCGAAACTCTCTACGCCCGCATCGACTTCAAGCATCTACCTTTAAACCTAATATCGTTTGAACCCAATATATACGAACATACATAGAGAGCGATCAGGACATCTAATGCGTCAGCATTTATAGAACTATCTCAAAGCGCCCTTAATGTCCTCGTTTCTGTACGATCAGCAAGCTTGTACTTTTGGAGAGTCCGCTCTATGTCAAGATCATATTAAAGAAGATTACAATGTTTTTAATTAATAGTACAATTTTTGTTCCATGTGCTTCTGCCCAGCTAATGCTGCATTCGTATCCATTGTCTGTTATTGTGCCGTACTTGTCTATTTTGGCATCGCTTGAAGGGCTCGCCTTCGCAAAGTTGCACACATACGTATATCACGGCTTCATTCGGACATGCTTCACAGAGCATGTCCGAAGTACCTAAAGAGAATCTTTTTAATGAAAAAAATGTTGAGCCTAAACGGTGTCCTTTTGCACGAAGCCTGTGGGTGGTCAAGCCTTTTCTTTATTATAAGGTCTAAATGTGCTCAATGAGTAGTGTTGTACAACTGCATCTTTTGTTACATATTTCGACTTGTCTGTTTTTATTTTTCAGAGATTTGTGAGATTTGACTTTGCTTTTGAGGGGAAAAAACCCAAGACGTACATGATTCTCTAAATCGACTCCTCTAAATCTAGGCACAACAAACTCGCCACCCTCACGTTTATTTCAAAAACTAACAACTCGTTTTATCAAACGTCTCGCAGTGCCTGTTTATTCGTTTAGACAACTTAACAAACGTCGGCGGTACGATTAATCGCTTTCCTGGTTAATAAAATATTACGATTACCTTTAAATAGATACATCGCGGTACGCTTGCATGCTTAATCAATCATAGAGGTTCAAAAATTTGGTAAGGACTACGGTATCTCTCATACAGTATTTCATAAGCACAATTTTTCACAAATAAACAAATCTACCAAAAGACCCTGTTCATTTGAGATTCACCAGATTTTGATGATCTAAACATTCATTACATCTTGGGAAAACGTGCTGCGCTGACGTACCCGAATCCCCTTCACAAGCGTCCAACTTCCCCTCATCGTAGCCTGCGCAAAGGAAGTATTCATGAATATTCTTGACGTGCCCACTCTTCATGAACATTTGTTGGCATTTTTCTCGTGAAATAATCGGCAGCTTCACGTTCTATAAAAAAAAAGAGACGAAAAATAGTACTAGGCACCATCAATAGCTAAAACGAGATGGTATATAACTATAAACTTTTTACGCTTAGTACTGTTGGGGAATGTATCGCATATTACAATTGCCCCAACGGAGCTAGGGCAGCTGAATTGGCTCTATATTAAATATACTTAAGTGAAATAGAACAATTCTTGATATTAATTTGACAGCACTATCAGGAATTCGGTGGATACGAACGGTGCTGACCTGCAGAACCTTGGGTAGGCCTCCCTTGTGCGCAAGTTTTCCCCATCCAGTGACGAATCCGTTCTGGCCGACGAAATTCTCGTCTAGATCTGAAAACGTATTTGTAATGGCAATTGACGTTTTCCAAGCGTCGGATGAGCAGAGTCAATTAATAGTCACCAGCAACAATTGTACCTATTGAACTGTAACATCCGCTTCTTCTCCATCTCGTCGAGGTAATTTCTCCATATGTATACCACACAAAAAGGATGCAAAAAGCTCTGAAACGCTTATTATATGAATTTCGATCTAACATCTTAGCTGACCGCGTTATTCTTTATAATGGTGCCAATTAGCCTTTTCATGGTTTGTCGCTGGTTACACAAAATTCGCGACCCTATGTAGTACTGTCAATAAACCAGTATTCTTAGAAGTATTAGAACATCGAGAGGGCTTGATTTATAACTTGACATGCGCATTTGAATTAACTAGGGTGGCGAAAAGATAAACCTTAGCACGATATACAATCACCAAATGTGTATTACCTACTTGAATCTCTAAACGGAAGTTGGTAAACATAGGCAGCTGGATAAAATGAAAATATTGGTATCGTGATAACTATGTTGATTTTGTGTTGTGACAAATTATGTCAGGCTATTCATTCGATCAGACTGAGAAGCTCCCAGAGCAAAAAAAAGAAAACATTCGTTTTATTTTGGTTATCCGACAGGCAAGTTTAACAGAAACTGTTCAAAGAAATATAACGTCGAATGAATGTGGCTTTTTTGCTCCTTTTTCCAACTTCCTGCCGATTGGCATACAAGTACATACACGTTAAGGGAACCGATTCAGCTAGCTTTTATAAGCCGAGTGTCCATGCGTACACACCAGGTAAGCAGATGGGCACGATCTTGTCGCTGAAGTCGACCGGAAATTTAAGCTCAAGCACGGCGAGATCATTGTCAAAATCTGCTTCATTGAAGTTTTTGTGCACAATCATTCGTGTCACCGGTATCGTCTGAAGGTCCTGCTGGACATTCGACATTATGATAAACGCATCAATTAGAAGCCTTTAATTAAGCGCAAGTCGTGTAATCTTACTACAGTTTAACAATTTAGTTGCTCTGGAATGCATCATTAAAACAATATATTCCTATATTTTTTAGAAAATCAAAAACCAAAACGATGAGTTAGCCGTTCAAAAAGCGTTCTGTTGGATAGCCTAAGCAAAAGTGCGGGCACATTTAAAGACCATAACGGATCCACGTTGTTAAAGAGTCAGCAGAGCGTTTAAAGAGGTGAATTATCTTTAAAGCGTTTTCGCAGACCACCGCAGAGTGAAATCATAGATACGAAGTCAATATGGCGTCACCGTTAATGCCGCTGTCATCTAATCGTGTGGAAAATTCAAAGCATGTTTACCGTTGGCACGCTATGCATTTTTGCATTAGGTTACATGCAACTTGAAAAACACAAAGGAACTGATTATCTAATGAACACACCTTGTCGTGTAGTCTGTGTTGCCCAAGTATAGCCACTAGCGTAGATAGAAAGGCGCGTGGTTTACAGTGAGCGGCCGTAAGAACATGCCTCTCTGAGATTAGGACACCGCCGCATTTATAATCCGCGATCGTGCCCAAATACTTCACTTCCTTAACAATCACCTATAAACAACAAATGCAAGGAGATTTAAGACCTACTGTGTGACTTTACGCTCTTTTTGCGTAGAATAAGGTTGTTGGCGGATCCCTACGAACAAGGTGAATTAAAAAGTCTCTTGAATTAAAAGAAGAAAGTCACTGTTGGGCGTCGCAGCTAGGTTGATAGTAATTTTTTTAATCAATGCAGGGCTATTTCGCTGATAAAATTAGATTTTTAGAACACCCTGTAGTTGACTGGCCTTCAAGCTCTTCAAGCTCCTCCGTCTGTGAGCTTCGTCGCGCTGGAATGCTCCTTTGTCTTGCCTGCCCGATTAGTAGAAATCGGTATTAGTATCTCCTTTCGCGTAAGTACTTTCTTGGACTACCTGTGACCACGACTCTGATAGATTCCACTGATATGGTCGATTCGAAATCTCTTCTACGAAAAAAGTGTACTTTGTGTATACGACGGTTCTCTCAGGATACATGCAGACACATGGCCTCACAGAAGATGTATCATGTGATTGAAAGCTATTATTCTGCTGTGGGTGCTGGTGTCCTTGTATTAATTGATATTGACAAGGTTGTTGCTGTTGCTTTAGGAGAAGCCAACCTTGTTTCGCTTTCATCGGCTAGACCGACTCTGGAAAGATGGGGGATAGTGCTGATAACAACGGAATGTACTTAGACCTGGCAATTAAGCCGCCTGATGCGGAGCAAGCATGCACTTCGATAAGCCTCGTTTAATTGTTCAATCGAATAACAAAAATAACCACACGGCCCTGACAAGTCTACAGATTATCGTTTCGTGTTTAGGCTATAATAAATACCTACATGGACTTTCGTATACGTGATATTAAGATAAAAATGATAAATAAAGATGAGTACGTCGGTGTGGTTGTTGTTAATGTCGGTATGCCTTTCTTACTGGAGGTGTCTGGCAGCGCAACTAGCACGAGACTCGCATATCCGCTAAACCTGACTCCCCCTAGCATTATAGAAAAGGTCGGATTTTTGGGCAAAATGTTGTAATGTACACTTGCGAAGGTAAAACGGCATATACCACCTTTCCCTGCTACAGCCGTAGGTTTAGGCGCGGTAACTTTTGCCTTTGTAGAAAACAAAAACTGCATCTTTATATTTTACCTAGAAGCGATTATCGAGTATCTACTCACAGTATGCATGTTTGCATGAGTACATATGAACAGAATCGTAGAAATAATTTGTTAGTTTTTTTTGATAAACAGAATGTCAATAAAAGTTCGTTATTTCTTTGAAGGTTGCTTGCTATTCTTCTCAAAATTCATAGGTTGACAGAAAACGCACGCTGTAGGACATCAAATGTCTAGCTATTATTTTACGGGCAAAATAGATTAACCGCTAACATCTAAGGCTTCGATTATATAAATATATCAGCGAAGGCTTAAATCTTGGTAGAAATCAGAGTTGAATCAGAGCTTTACATACGATTTTAAATCATCGCATGTAAGGCTGAAAAAAAGGTATTCAACTATGGCATCTATGAAAACTTGCGGTACGCGCATTTGTGCTATTTGTATCTATAAGCTTTATAATGATGAAGGCTATGCTACAACCCCTTCCATACGCTCTGCTAAACCAATAAGCCGAATGTACGTATGCTTAAACATTACCCCTGGCAAATACGAACAAATCTCTTCTGTCTTCTTAATAGTTCTCTGTGGTGAAGTACTATATAAGCGTCTGTAATGCTAAATAGTGCCTTATGCGGCTAGCTGAACGCATATATTGATAAAAACAGCATAGAATAATAGAGCAATAGTTAGTAGTTATAACCAATCATCTATGCAATGTATACGCTGGCGTGCACGTGAACTTAAATTTTCTACCATGTCTTCTCGAGCGAGTTATGGGAACTTAAGCTACCAGTTTGAGAAGAAAGAAGAGGGCGCCGACGTAATGAACTAGTACAAGAGTAATGGCATATCCACGGTCAAAGTTCAGTTATAAAATAAAACTGAATCTTCAAGTATATCCATCGTAATTATCCAAGGTGATAGTTTCTATAGGATGACTAAAATGTATGTACATAAAGGCTATTGTAGTTAACAAAAAAAACCATACAAACTTCTTGCAGTTGAGCGTCTCTACATAGCTTATTCAACATTACCCTTAGTTTCACTGTTGCACTTATTATATGGCATGAAACACGACTAAGAACCTCCATTAGCAACTGCTCTGGTCGCTAGTACGTTCTGCAAGCCCTTTACTGATATTGCTATCCAAACATGTTTATGCTAAGTGATACATATATCTTGAATAATCTTCCCGGATAGCCCTCTAGCTTAATACCGCTCTTCCTATTGGCGCGGGTTGCGTGGCAGACATATTACTTCCGTCGAACAAAAACGAATGTATGCTGCCGCCGCCGCTTTTTCTACATTTCATAATTATCACCACCCGCAGGATCATCGCAGAGTGAGGGCCGTCAAACAACAGATTGACAAATGCGTGAAGAAATGCGCAGAGGCATCGAGTAGCATTATCCGTCAGAGCGCAGAACCATTAGGGCAGGCCATACTACCCGCGTTATAACTACGGCCAGCATCACACAGACAGACAGTCGCCGCTACGGGGGTAAAATTGCGGGTTACGTTGGAACAGAACGCCGACGACAAAACAATAATGATAACCGCGACAGCAACAAGAATGAGATTATCAAATTCACGCAAAATAAAAACTCAGCGGGCACGAGCCTAACGAAAACACTCCTCTTCTTCCACTGCTTGGAGAAAAAAAGCGAACCACAACAGTAGCACACCGGCCTTGCTTAAAACAAAAGAGGCAGAGCGTCTAACGTGAGAACCACACTGAATCATATATCTGAGACGATAATCATGCCGAGAGATGTGTGGGCGATGGAACAGCATCAAAACATATATTAGTAGTAAAAACCGCAACAGCAGAGAAACAGAAAAACAGAAAAGCTAAATTCTGAAATAGATATTTTTTGCTAATTGGCAACCGATATAACCAAATGTATCGATCGGTTGTTGATTCACGTTAATCTAAATTTATGAGAAACGATCCGAGCTACTGAAATGAGCTCGGAGTTGGCAACTAAAAGAGCTATGGAGGCTAGTAGGATTAGCTCGTAGCTGCGTTCACAGGGTTCATGGAAATGATAATAACTAGCAAATCGCTGGTCATAGAAGACGGAAACTGGCAGCCGGCATCAGTTTCCTGTCAAGGTCGGTCTTTATGTAGACGTCTTCTTAGATTGTTGTGATAAGTAATTAGGTGAGGAAGTCGAGCAAGCAAAATTTAGGTGCGGTAATTTTCGAATTGTGCGTTTACCACCAGACACGTGCTGATATTTAGACTAGAGGTAAATTATAAGATTCAGTTGTCAGATGACATAAGGTGCATAGGATGACACTACTTCCAACGAAATTGATAGGAACCTGTAGCACTCTGTTCCAATAGAATAGTAACCCACAAAAACTTCTCTAACCACATCAGTGTAATCAAAATTCGTTCTCCATAATCGAACGTAACATGGCCCTCCAATGTGTATATTGTAATCACACAGGATTCATTCATTTAATTGATGCCTACAAGTCATTAGGGTATAACTTTTTAAATATTTAACCATGGGTTCAGCCATGAAGAGGAGAAGCGTTGAAACGTGTATATATGTATTGCAGTGATCTTGAGTGCTTTTTTCCATTAAAACGTCAGAGTAGAACATCCGACTAGAAAATCGTTTGTTACTATCATAATACGACTTTCGTCTCTTGTGTTGCGTGTTAAAAGTACAAATCTAGTTACGCAATAGCCCTCTACTAGTCATATTTTATATGACAGGGAATAACGATTTTACGCCAATATCGATACAGGGATGTAGGTAAGCTCGACAAGAATCATTCCATGTTCTGCCATTTTTTTCTGCATTTCTTATGAGTCATAGTTTGTCAGTAAATACATGTATAATATAGGGCTCATGATGGCACACTTTCTGTCTAATCATTCTTGATCCGTGCGACGTTTGCGACGTAACAGTGAAACAAGCTGACTTCAACGGTTGACTTCACATTCGATGACCGCGTATGGCCAGGGAGTGTCTCGAAGGGGAAAAAAAGAAAGCCTCATTCATAGTCCCCGTTTTTCGTCTTTTAGTTTAGGAAAAAAGTGAGAAAACAGGCGAGGCGCCAATGCTGTGTTCAACGATGTCGTATATTGTTGTGTTGTTCTTCCGACCCGACAAAGTCACAAACAATCGAATGGAATCATGTCGAAGAAAGTGTCTGACTTTGGCAATCGGCGAAACTCCCTAGCCAGCTACAGCAGCAGATCAACGAAACGACCGTGTTCCTTCCGCCACGAAAAAAGGTGAACGCATCAAAGTAGTAGATGTGAGCGTACTAAATGTAAATCTCGCTTGTCTGAGAAAGCGTTTACGATATGACGTGGCGAGACAATGCATTAGCTTAACGAAGCATTCGCAGTTCTGATTTTATATATATGTACACATTGTTGGTTGTTTATCAACTGCTCCTGCCGGTAAGGGTGAAAGTCGACTAAAATAATGTTGAGAGCAAACAAAACATGGAGAGGGCGAAGAAAGAGTCGAAGGTGTGTGCCATACGCGCCGAAGTGTTATCGTTCGTTTTCTCTGTCGTTCAGAAATGAATTCAGGCAATACAACGGCAACCACGTGGATCCGCTATTATGGGCATCGACACATTGACGCTGCGGTAATGTTGGTACGGAAAGATTGACAGGAGTTGGAAAAGTATCGAAAGGATGTTTACTTTTGGTCTATTGGAAACAAAACTATTTGTTGTCATAGTGCTGCTATGCTTGTTAAAACTGCAGCTATCTATTTGGGCAAAAGGCATTGGAAACCCGCGATGCTCTGTCTGTAAAAGCGTAGGTTGTATTAGTCGTAGTTGTACAAAGCTCTACGAATATTTCATTTTTTCTTTATTTCGTTTGTTTCCCCCAACAGTCAACAGCACTACAGCCAAAACGTCCACTGACTCAAAATAGTGCAAAACTGAGTGTTTTAATTCGACAGTAAGAGGAATTCTAGTCGTTTGCAATCTAGAAATCGAATGCATGCATATAATTTCGACATAATGCTTGTGAATTACATGATGCTTGTGAAACAACACGTGGGTTAAACTATGAGAAGTTTTAAGCAATGAGATCATTTACAACATACAAACGTCCTACTCTCAATTTGAGCCAAGATGCTACCCCTCATAAATTAGTTTCGACATAACCTGCAGCACCTCGCATCGTAGTCAGCGGTATTTTTACTCTCGATTCGGAATGAGTAACGCAGCAATCACGCCCGTTTATCACGAATGAACTTTCACTGAACGTTTTCGGTTTCTGCCTGTATTTTCTGCTTCTTCGCGGTCTTTTTGGGGATTCTGACGACGAACCGGGTGCTGCCAGGCCGCTTTACTGCTTCACGGCTGTTACATGAAGCAGAATACATAGATATATGTATGTCTCGTAATAAAAGACAGCGAAAGCATAGGGAGAGAAAGCGATGCTCTACAGAGGTAGTTGGAACGCAGGCGAGCGACATAGTTTTCTTTTTGAAGGGCCAGCCAAGATCATTCATTGACGACGTTTCACGGTGCGATTGGTAAAAGTAAGCCAAACTATTGAGTCGTATTACACGCAGAACGCGCTTAGACGTGGCTCTCGTGTAAGTTTGATTTAGTTACAAATGAGATACGGGGAAACTGGCATTAAAATTATGTAAACCATATGGGCGTATGAAAAAGGTTATGAGATTAAATTTAGTGATAGCACACTTGAAGTATCTGGGCACTTATTTGATATGAGCAACTAGCCCCACTAAAATAGCTGCATGTCTAAATGTTGCCAAAAAACACCCAAAAGATGTTTAATTTTTCTTAATTAGCATGCACATATAAAGCTTCTGGAAGAGTTGTTACTAAAACGCGCACGTGTAGAGAAATATGAGGCAAAATGTGTTCACCTATACATGTAAAGTAGAATAAAAGTGAATCATGTGAATAATTCCATTTTAAGGTCGTTCACATGCCTGTTTGAAGAAAAGTCTGGCCGGTAATGTGGCCTCCGCATTTCTAGGACAACTGCTACGTTTCAAACAAACATTTCTATATGGAAAATTAATGTTTAAGCTAAAATAATGATAGAATTGCAAGTAGAAATTCTATATCGTTTTTCAGTATAGCAGGCTTGTTCAATAGCGTCATCTAAAAAACAAAACGTATGACCGAGACATCTAACTTCTACTTTCTATTGGAAAGCAAAGGTAGCCAAGTCTTGTTTGTAGCTGGCGACAGTTAGCATGCTGTTAGAGAGCTCACATATGTCGTGACATAATTAGTGACAATTTGGTTTGCGGATTTTACATCGTAAATGTAAGACCCAATGAACATAGGGAATTTCTCTCATAATAGCGCAATTGTCTCTCGGACGATGTGGCATGTGACATCGTCTGATTAAATCCGGACGTCATCTACGTCGATGCTGTCAAGTTGCGGCCAAAACTGATCCACCACGATCATACTTTTAGAAAAGTGCCTAAAAGAACCCGGTACTTTTAAACAAATTTCAACGGGCATTGTAGACCGAGCTTAAACTCAATTGTTCTAACTTTATCGTAAGGACAAAGAGAAATGGAATATCCTGGCTACACTGTTTTTATGATATTTTGAATTATATAGATTTTCTAAAAGTATTTTGTAGAATCATCAATTATATTCAATAAAGTGTCAAAATTATTCTACAAAAATACGTGGAAAGTTTTATGCCTTCGCTTGCCCTCCCTGCTTTCGTTCTGAAGTCATCTTTTTTTGGAACTATTGTTGAAGGTGGATACTTTCTATACAGGTACAGAAATAACTAGTTATGTTCATAACCTTTAGGTTGGGAAATGATACTGACATAGTGTCTATGTGTTGCTAAACGCAGATGTTAAGGAAAATATTTGATATTAAGAACCATATATCCTTACTTCTCCACAAACTTCTCCACAAGCACACAGCTGATGCAGATTAAAAACGGTATGTTTATCACATCAAATTTTTATTAAATAATCTTATTGAATTTAATTAAAGATATGATAAACGTGCTGTTTAAGGTTACTCACTTCATATTTATTGGTTTGAAAATATTTTTGTTTTTAGCGGAGACGTAAATAAACAAGAGTGTTGCATCTGGGCCACAGAAAACAATTTGGTGCTTCGCGGGGCTGTGGACGTATGGCACACGTAATGACTGCTCGGTAACCCAGAAGTGAAACATTTACAGATTATTCATCACCAGGAAACAAGTAAAACATAATTGTATTACCTGCAGAATAGTGTGCTTTACATAAAAATTGCACTTGTGACTATTTCTGCAAGTGAAATGGCTCACAACAAACTTGATTTTACGTTAGTTTAACAATTGACTAAGGTATATAAAAATTAAAAATGATAACATCGAGAACCGATTATGTATCAAACAAATTGTGAAGAATCTCAACGCACGCATTTTGATGAATTTTTGGAAGTCGAATGTCTTTTTGGATACGCCTATTTAACCTATTTGCATAGAACACGCTAAAATCTCTGAAAAACACGAAGACATACAAACCTGCCAAGGCCATTCGCCCTCAGTAGCAGACGAACCTCCCACAATACGTTTGATACGGTTCCGAGTCTTCTGATGTAGTGGTCGACGTCCGCACTTGAGATCTGAATTAAATTCATTGACATTAAAAGCCATCGATTCGACTGTGGTTTTTAAAAAGCGTGAAGTAGTTTGAGGAAGTTCAGTTACGACAGCGGCGGTGTCACGTTTTGTTACATCGAGAACAGGGTCATGGGGCGGCGTAGATATCGAAGCTGAAGTTTGTCCATTGCCCGCAGAACTTGGCGTTGAGCTCATTTCTATAGTTGTCGCCATTGTTACCTGCGTGTGCATACCATCAGAGAAAGGCCGTTTATTTGCCTACCACTGACTATAGTAACTCTTACTCAGACGGTGGTTTTACAGTCAAATTGCCCTGAGAGACAAACGTGTACTAATAGAAATTCCACTGCATTTAACAGACTGCATTCATGAGGTATTCAGTTTTCAACGATACTCCTTAGACCAAACATTTACATTTACACTCACATTTGACTGAAGCAGTGGCACAGTTGTATTGTAGTTGTCTTCAATGGTTTGTGATTTTCGCTGTTTTGATTTAGAATCTTTAGGCGCGGATTCGGCCGATGAAGCTGTCGTATTTTGTACAAATGAACCTGTTCGTACTTTTGTTGACTTTGTGATTTTTGGAATTCGCACCTCAAGAGCAAATGATGTGAGGAAAGACAGAGAAAGTATGGTAATCGTAATTACACATACCACTGAGGTGCGGTCAGAACGCATCATTAGGAAATTGTAGGTGTTGGCTTGTGACGATTAGGATCTCAAATGTACGCTGAAAGAATCACAGAACAGATGAGATCCAAGATTATTCGAGATACAATTATTATCAAAGTAAATGATTTAGGGAAATCTGTGCTTGTATATATATATATATATATATATATATATATATATATAT
>MNPL01003981.1:0-12887 GCA_002081605.1 Tropilaelaps mercedesae | reverse complement strand
GGCGGGGGCGGCGGCCACGGTGCGGACGTATTTGCTCAGCCTAGATTACGCACAATATATGAGTTGTTCGTCTTATTGTCAGCGATATGGGGTCGACATTGTCGGGTGCCGCCTATTCGATTCGCGACAGTTTGAAATACAGCCGGTCAATAAAGCGATTATTATATACATATTAACTATTGAAGCCATACAACAATATATGAGCTCATATATACCCATATGTATATATAAATGTATATGTTGAAGCCGTACAAACATAGTGGCTGTAAGGGTTAAGCAGCAGTTAAGTGGTCCGATGGCACCGGATTCGTGGTTGCTCGTAACGTGAGTCGAAGGCTCATTGAATGGCTGCTTGTGCGGATGTTTACTCGGGGGTAGTCAGCTAATGAAACCCACAATGAGATGGAAGATTGGCATTAGAAATTCGGCCGTGCCAGACTACTGCTTCCACCAGGCAAAACACTATTGACTTGTTGACAACTCGAAGTCTGCCCCTCGTCGCCAGGTCAGATATCTCTGCTCGACAAATGTTGTCTGACTCAGCAGAACAAGACCGAGTGAATGAGTGAGTGAGTGAGTGAGTGAATGAGTGAGTGAGTGAGTGAGGGTGTTGGTTTAGGAGCGAACGCCACATGCGCGTCGTCTCGGTCGTGTATTGTTGGCCATGCTATTTATTAAGCGGCAAGCAAATGGCCACAAACGCATCCCGAAGTACAAATGACCGAAGTACCTGCTCAACATCTGCTGTCTCATTAGCCCAAAGGCTGAAGTCGGCTGAAGTCGGCTGAATCAACGAACAAGGCCGTGGCTTCAACAGGTGTGCCGAAGCAGTAAAGCTGGGATGAGAGTATCTTTAAGCTGATGAATAAAATCAGTCGTTTAGGGTTGCTTTTCGTGCGTCGTCAACTGAAGGTCGTTAGCTAAGAAGGTCGTGTGCTCCTTACGCCGTTTGTGGGGCTATCGTCTGTCAACATGAATTGCCAATCCGGATATCTAAACAACAACAGACATTCCGTTCGTGGTGCTCTATGCTCTTTATTCTAAAAGCATTATTGTCCTAGCAGGCCTAATTCTGCTTGTTGGCCTGCTGCTTCGGGTTCCTTGGTCCTCTATGGCATATCCCACAGATAAACATCAGGACAAGACCGAAAATCGCTGATCCGATGAGTAGAGTTTGTAGGACAGGGGTGTCCTTGACCATCTGAACAAAAGCACGATACTGCCTGCGAAGATCGTCCATTCTGGGTCCTGAAGAAGGTCCTTTCGAATCACCTGCCATATCTGAATATATGGTGGATAAATCGAATATTAAATGCTCCCGTCACTAGGGTTGTATACGTATAGATAGGGTGAAACGATTTATTCTATCATGTAAAAGCAACACGATTTTTCGACTGACTTGTGATCAGAAATTCAAATTCACTCTTTCTACGTCTAACTGGGAAACTCGGATGAGGTCGAAAATGAGGCCGAACACACGAATGTGGCACATTCCTCAATGAGCATCGCCTCATAGTGGACATCACTTCTTCACCTGCCATCAAGGCCAGTGTCAAGCGTGACAAAGTCGGGTCCGTGCGTTCGTCGTATTGCAGGTCGTTCGACACCGGCCAATTGGGCTCTCGCGTCAGGAGAACGAGCTCATCCTTTCTGTCCTAGCGTCACTCGCTCGA
Source organism: Tropilaelaps mercedesae (assembly GCA_002081605.1). NCBI lineage: Eukaryota > Metazoa > Arthropoda > Arachnida > Mesostigmata > Laelapidae > Tropilaelaps > Tropilaelaps mercedesae. The sequence continues at coordinate 11,214 of MNPL01003981.1, read as the reverse complement.
ACAAAAATCCTCTTCCCTTAGAACGAAGTAAAACGGGTCGAAGCATTAGCAGAGCTTGAACCGAGACGCGTCTTCTGAGCAACCCAGAAGCCGGGCCACGACACATGTCGACGGCGGTCACGCACAACGTGAACAAAAAAAAAAAAAGAACAACCACACGCGTCCTACTCACAATGATGGCCTAGCTAGACCGGCAGCCTGAACAGTCAGGACGCCGCCGCAGCCGCCGCCGCCGCCGCCACCGCTTGAACAGGCGGCTCCAGTCCACGACGCGAACGATCGCCGGACGGCCGTTCAGGTAAAGAGCGCACAGTACAATCCGAGCAGATCCGATCCGGTCAGACTTTACAGACGACGGCCAGAACGAAGCCAATGAAACCGTCGAATGGTAGCGATGGCTGAGCAGACCTTGACGCCAGACGTTCGACGCAAGACGACGTCCGGCGGCGACGAAACGTCCATCGCCAAACCTGGCCGAAACCCCCTCTCCCTTCGTCGTCGTTGGAATCGACGTTAAATCGACTCGGTTGCCGCCGGCAACCGATCGGTGTTTCAGCGGTCCGAAGCTTCTTCATCGTCAGAAAAAAACACACACACACACACACACACACAGAGAAAGACGAAACTAGCCAGATACCATCACAATGGCTCTGGCCCACGGTTTTCTGTTCAATGCTTGAACAGGAGCTGAACCAGCCAAACTGTGCGGATAGAGCAGAAGTTGTCATTTTGATGGAGTGAGCAGATGAAGGGAGAACCTGTCCGACAAAGGATTACCGATGTGGCACTACCGAGAATGGCGGCAGAACGAAGAAAATGTCAGCAGATCTTCACGTTATACGTGCGGCCAGCTTAGTAAATATGACGGCACCGGCTGGATTTGCGTAGGCGTTTGCCTAAGCCAGCAAAAGCCGCGTCTCGAAACGCGTTTCAACTCGAAGAAATCCAGCTGTGTGCGATCAAGCAGATTAAGCTAGACGAGGAGTCTTCCCGTGAGCTTCCGTCTGAGCTTTAAGGACACGATGACCAGCCGTACCTCAGCTCGTCTATCAGCTTTTTTTCGGCAGAGTAGTGAAGATCCATCGGACCCGGTACCGCGGTCCTGCGCATGCCCCTAGCGAACACCTTCTACCGCACAATTCAAGCAAACAACCAAACAAAGTGGACTGCATATCTGTTGTTTGTTGTAGTTGTTGTTGTAGGGCTGACTATCAGGCAACATCTAAACGTCCACGGTAGCGCCTTGCGCGCTACTTCTTGACACGGATCACCCCATGTAAATGTAGATGTGCAACGGCGGGGGGGGGAATCGAACCCGTTCGTCATCGACGTGGTTTGCCCCGGTGGCAACGCGCACATGAATGCGCCGACGAACTGCATACCTAGTTGACATTAGCTGCGTCGCCCACCTCGAAACGCGACGCGTTGCCAAGCTGACCAACAAATCGAGGACGACCCCCTGAAACGTGTACGACCGACCCCCTTAGCGAGAACGCTGCGCGTCTAGTCGGAATGTCGGGCAGACAAAATCGTGTCGATGACGCTAGAACGTGATGGGTAATTTATAGGCATATTTTTTGCAAAATAGACAAATATCTGTAGCATTTATTGACCGTTTATCCGGGTAATTCGATGATTTAGTAACGGCCTACAGTCTAAATATTATCACATGTAGGACTAATATTACTCACATCTAATCAATTGTCAGGCGACGTCTCGGCGTGACGCCCTCAGGGGCAATGGGGTCTGTACATGTTTGTCAAGCGTTGCTGACACGTCCTACGCTACAACCTAAAGTGTCCTTAACTACGACCACTACTGGTGACTTTGCAGCTGCTCAGACACGCACGCACGCACGCACGCACGCACGCGACGCTTCTCACAGTCGCTAGCCTCTCGTGTCTGACACTCCAGACCGGATATCGATCGCCTGAACGCTATCCTGAACGCTCAGTTTGGTCGGCTTTGGGCAATATGGCTGCCAGAGGCAAATGTCACGCACATCGTGTCCATCTTCGGTCATCAGAGTGCTCGCGGAGTGCGTTCCTTCGGACGGTGATGACCCTCGAGGACAATCCGTCGTCGTCCAGCCGCTTTCTTGGGCACGCTATCCTTTACTGCATCGTTCTCCTATCAAAATCGTCCTCCTCCTCCTCCTCCTCCTCCTCCCCCCCGGTCGCTATCTGGAGTGCCTTCTTCATCATGTGCCGATTTTTCGTCTATTTTCCTTCACTCGTTGCAGACACAATCGACCATTTTCATTCGTCAAAATTCGTCTCTCGGTCACGAAGTGGCGGCTACTCGTCACGTTCAACGGCGCCAACGTGACACGGTAAACGACGCATGCGTCGACATTTGCGGACAGTGTAGTCACCTCCTGAGCGTCACGAATCAGACGATCAGACGATACGTACGCGTTCGTTTCGGGTCAAAGAAAAAAAAAATGTAAAGTCTTCACCGAGTCCCGCTTCGGATCTTCCGGCCTCTCCACAAAAGCGACGCGTCCGAGGTAAGAAGCGTCCGTTCGCCGCGACGTTGACTCTATGCGTCTTTGTTTAATAATCATTTGATATTTAAGTGTTTTTCGTCCGAATTACGCCGTTCCCTCTGTCGGTGTTGATTCTCTTTTTGGCGCTGTCCATTTTTCCCATTGTCCTTTTCCTCTCCTCTGAATTCGTCTCCCATCAGCGATAGTTCGTTTTACTGCGTTTTCTGCTTGGCCTTTTCGTTGCCTTTTCGGACGACGAAGCAGCTCGCGAAAATCGCGATGATTATGGCCGAGAGGGCTGCCGCGAATCCGAGCGGATGCTCTTGGATGTCCTTGAAGTATTGGCGCGCGAGCGGCTCCATCTTTTCCCGGACGAGTCGGACGCTCGTGTCGAGAAAGTAGTCGAAGGTCGAACTCTCGAGGGGGATGCTTTCGGCCTTGACGTGATGGTGGGTTTGCGCCACGAAGTCCACGAGCGCTTTGGCGTCCCACTTCGTGCCTGCGAATGGAACAGTTTCAGAAGTTAGTTTACGCACGGACGTCCTCACCTTGACCTGATATTTCGTAGGTCGTTGTAGGTATCGACATTCCCTTGAGCATGTTCCGTACCTAGATCAGATGCCCCGGCCATATACCTATCCGATTTGCCCCCCCCCTTCGTTTCTTTTTATGTCGAACCGCTTCGTTGGTTGCCGAAACAGTTCGAAAAAGGATATCGTCTTCATACTTCATCTTTTCAGGGAAATATATCACAAAACAGCGAATCAAAAAATGGCTGACGGCAATCCTGGCGTGTTTTTCTGGGGGCGCATCCTAAACGAGTGAGGCCGCTCGCTCTGGGCCGCTCGCTCTGGGCCGCTCGCTCTGGGTCACTCGCTCTGGGCTACAGCGGACCGGGGATCGGAGCAGTCAGGCTTCCTCCAAAGAGCTTCTTAGCAGTTTCGTTCTTTCAGAATGGCTCAAAGTAGTTTTTATCTACGGATCCGCCTCCGCCAAATCTCTCTCGCTCACTCTTGGCCGACGCTCTCGTGTTGACGACGCAGAACGCCCTAAAGCGAAACGACAAACTGGACAAGCGGATGGTCAACGTCGTCGTCCCCTTCGGCAGTGCAACGGCGAACTAGAACATTAACGCTAAACACAAGCCACGCTCTGAGGCACACACACACACACACACACACACACACACACATATATATATATATATATGTAGTATGTGTGTGTGGAAGCGTAACGAAACTGGAGCTCGGCACGCAGGTGACGCGTCACGGCCAGAGGCTGGTGTTCAAGGAACAGGCGAAGTTGTTCATCGGTCGTTGCCAGATCCGAAAGCCTGTGCAGATGTCGACACCAGCGCAGCCTCCAGTTGGTCATTGAGCCATTTGGTCGCGCGACGACCAGAGCGATGTCGCGTTCCTGCTGTTTGCCCGTGACGCGACCTACTCCGCGTCCAAACGGACGAGAGCCGAGTGAACAGCGAGAAATACGTTCCAGCGTCTACCGCTAACGACTCGCTCAGCGCCGCGTCACCGTAATGAAAGCAAATGAACGCCGGCCGCTTCGCCAGTTCAAAGTCCCGATTTGCCAACAGGCGAATTGCCCAGCCGCCGCGTTCCAGTCGGCGAGCGCGCGGTGACAATGAACAAATGAAAAAGCGAGAAAATGATTTGGTTTGGACTTCGTCGTTCTAGCGCCACCTTCAACGCCATTACAGTCGTCGTCCTTTGTGCGATATAATCCGACCGCGACGACGCGTCTGAGCTCAGGCGCCAGCCAGCCCCCGTAGACTGGAACCGATGGCGCTTCTTCAGACCACCATTGTCGTCCATGATCACACTCCGATTGTGAGTGGCGAACGAAATACCACAAACACGCGGAGGAAGCGTTGGACCATGGAAGCATGGCGGAGGGGCATCAGGGACGATGTTTCAAAGCCCAGTGCGCAACAATGCCCCATCATGACAGCGCCCCGGGGTGGGGCATGAGCCAGCCACATCTCGACGGGATATATCGGCGTTGTCCTCCCATTTGTGTGCGTGTGTGTGTGTGTGTGTGTGTGTGTGTGTGTGTGTGTGTGTGTGTGTGTGGCTGTTTCGTGTCGCGACTGCTGATGAAGTCCCAGCGGTTCGGAACGGTCCTCTTTTCTCTCTCTTTGGATCCCTTGAGCTCGCCTAAACATTTGACGGTCACGCATTTGAGCTGTCGCGTGTCCGTCCTGTAGACACCTGCTAAGCTTCAATTTGACCCATTCTCGTCTCGGCTCGGGTTATTTGGCCCCACTTTCGTGTAGTGAGGTTGCCGCGAACGGTGTTTACGCGCCGTGAAGTTCCTCAAGTGACAAAGTGATGATAAATCGGACAAGAGAGACAATCGTGGCGGCCAGTTTGATGTCGCCTAATAAAATGAGATATCTTCTTTCGGCCTTGAATTCGTATTCTCTCAGCTGACAGAAGAACATCCTAAGCAGCCTTGGACACTCGCTGGTCTGCTCCGGATCGACATGCGTCCACACCATCTGATCAGATCTACGCACGTGACATCTACGTCGATCTACCTACGTATAATTACAAGACGACTAGAAAGAAACGCTACTCACCAATAAAGCGATACATTATCCCCCGCTTGAAGAACAGCACCACGTCCTGCTCGATGGCGAACCGTTTCTTGAGGTTGAGATTCTTCACGTAGTCGACGATCGCAACGTTGGTCGCATGGCCCATGAACGTCGCCTGGACGCCCTCAAACTTCGCGCGCAGCGCAGGCGTTTCCTGGCTCACGAACGCCACAAGCCAGTCGCCTGTGGTCGCCCCGCTCGTCGCCTGAGTGAGGTGCTCGAAGATCGTGTCATCGAGGATCTGCACCCGGGCGTCGCGCGCTTTGTGCACCCAATAGAGCAAATCGCTCGGTAGAAGTTCGGCCGAGTTGTAGATGGCGGGGATACCCTCGCGGAAGAACATCACCCGCGGAACTTGATCGATGCCGTAGCGCTTGACGATTTCGTCGTTGTCGCGTACGATCGTCAACGAACACTGGTACATGTCCTCCATCTCCTTGAGGTTGTCCTGCAGGATCTGTTCGTACCGCTCGCAGGATGGACAGCCGGAGCGTTTCGAGACGACGACCAGTGCGTACGGCTGGTTCTGAACGATGCGATCGAACTCGTCGGTGTTCCGGACGAAGAGCGTCCAACCCGGGGCCGCCGCCATCGACGACAGGACGGCCACCCGAAACAGGTCCGTTAGGTTGATGAGCATGACTCGACGATAACGAGCGAATCGCTTAGCGGATTAACTGTCCCCAAGTAGTGGCGCCACCGCCACCGCCGCCGCCGCCACCACCACCGCGAGTAGGTGGTCGTCTTCGAGGAGTTTGCTGGTCGACGCCACAACAGCTGCTGGAAAGCGTCTAGGGGGCCATTCAAACCGGCACCGATACGACGAGTTACCGAACGAGCACGAGATGAGTCGCAGGTCGAACGCCGTTTGACACAAACTAGGCCGCTGGTCCACGTCGAACGACGCTTCTGTTCGGACGATGCGGCAGGCCCGTCGACGACAGCTGGTCCGTTTAGCGAATAGCGGCAGGGGCGATTCGCCGGTGGCGGGAGAGGGTTCTCGATGGCGATCCGTGACGTCTGGCCGGCACGGGGCTGAACGGCCGAGACGAGCCTAGACGGCCAAGACGGGCCTAGACGGCCAAGACGGGCCTAGACGGCCAAGACGGGCCTAGACGGCCTGATCGGTCGCTGAGCGGTGACACGTAGGCCGTGTCCGCGGGCTGAAACAACGGCCGCCTGACCTAGACGTCGGATGAGCAGAAATCGCAAATCTGGCCAAATACTAGCTGACGCCGGTTATCGCCGGAACGCTGCTCGTTGTTGCCCCAAGTTGACGCGTTTAGCGTGCCGATCATCAGACTCTGCTGAGACGGCGATGGAAATCGTCGTCATCGAGAGTCACGTATCGTAGAAATATGACGACGTTAAAGTTTTTTGCGCAATGTTCCTACGGGTCTGTGCCGTCTATCGACGTCGTTCAACGAAGCTTCTATGCCGGACTCGCCTCTCGTTTTGCCCTTTCTCACGTCTCGTGGGAGAAGGTTTTTGTTGACGCGCGACGTCACCTACGCGGCGACAAAGCTGGCGGCGACAAAGCTGGCGGCCTGGTCTCTTGGGGCAAGGACCTGTGGATTGTCGTCGCGGAGATCCGACTCCAGCAGCCGTTCAGGAGAAGCTTCACACGAACGGTGCTGCTGCTGTTGTTAGCTAAACAAATAGCGGATCCGATCACGCGTCTTCTCAGATCTTTACGGGCTGAGATTCGCAGCAAACGTTCGTTCGGCGTCTGCGCGCGCGGCGAGACCGGAGCTCAGGATACTACTCCGCTACGGTGAGCGCATAGCGACCGCTATTGATTGACAACGCGCACAGCGATTGGACGCGATTGGACGCTATTGGAGCATCCGTCTCGTGGCCAACTCGACGCGGCAACAAATCAGACAAATCGCCGAGCGAACAAAATCTGCGTGCGCCTCGTCGGTTCGTTTGCTCCGACATGAATCCGATCTATGAGATTAGGTGACATCGAACGAGCGTGACGGGTTGCGTGTCGTCGCCCTATGTGGCTCGTCCCCGCTCGGCCTTTATTTACATGGACAGATATTATTTCACGTGAAATCGAACCAATTTGTGGCTCGACTGTAGTCGATGTCAACCGAGCTCTAACGCTCGGCCGTGGGATTGATTTCCCTGAGACAGATTTCCCTGAGACAGATTTCCCTGGATAAAGAGGCTGGGCATGTTCGTCATGGTTCGAATATGAACTCTGCCCATGTGTCAGTCTATTATTACTATTATTGATTATTACTATTATTAATTATTATTGTCATAACTAGTATCTCTACTAGCAGTGACCGGAGGTTCGTACGATAACGAGCCGAAGAAAATCATTCTCGGGGATTCATTTCCCTTCGATGTCTGAAGCAGTTCTGAAGCGCGTCGACGACGTTCTGGCCGGGTCATGGGTGTCCCTTGACATTTTTTTGCTGGGAACATTTTCAATGAGCTCCATCGCGCGCGGCCGTCGCGACAGCGGCTGACAGACTTCCATTAAAAATAGCCGGAAAGCAGTTTTCAAACCTGGAAGGTCCCTCGTCATTTTCACAGACAGCTCAAGCTTGTGTAAATAAATTACATATACTAAATTGAGAAATGATTACGATTATCGCAAAAAACACTTTCGCTTGAGGCGTAGACGAAAATCGATTTGATTAATTAGCCTATTTTGAAGAGGCTGCTTTCCACAGAATCTGTACAAAGATAGTAGCCAACCGTGACGCTCCGCATGCGCCGAGCGATGACTCCAGCAAAGGGGCTCATTCCCTATTTCCATGTATTCCATTTCCGCGCCGGGTACGTTACCTGTAAAGGAGAAACGAGACATTTCGTTATTACGTTATCGATTGACCGTCACAGCGATAATAATGTGCACACATCAGGAACCTCAATTTATCAGCTACTGTCGAGCAAAGTGGTGCTTTTTTCATGTATACGTAGCCACGCATATTTTGACTACGATGGTGACAACATCGCCCGTCAACTGTCTGAATGTGTTGATGCGCGAAGAAATTGTAGTGACATTGCCAAGATTAAGATGAATCGTCCACAATGTCTCCGCCAAAGGTAGCGCAGCAAATTATTAACAAACTCAGACGCTGTGTCCTTCAATCTTCGCCTTGCCTGCTGCTGCTACTGCTGCTGCTGCTGCTGTTGCTGTTGCTGCTGCTACTGCTGTTGCTGCTGCTGCTGCCGTTGCTGCTATTGCTGTTGCTGCTATTGCTGCTGCTGCTATTGCTGCTGCTGTTGCTACTGCTACTGCTGCTACTGCTGCTGTTGCTACTGCTACTGCTGCTGCTGTTGCTGTCGCTCTTCGCGTACATGCTTGTTATGGCATATATGAGGTATCCATGAGCTTCACGAACGACGTGGAAGACGCTGCAGTTCGGAGAGATATTGCGAGGTTGCGAGAAATAGCGCGTGATTCACGCTAAATTAATTTCAGGCAACAACGAACTCGAACAAGTGCTAATGCCAAGCACATCGAGCCGCTCTGATGTTTCTAATCTCTAAAAGCCGTCGACGCGGATTATTGCCACATTAGCGAGGACCAGACGTTTCGTTTGGGCCGTGAACCAACTGGGTCGACACAGCGGCTCGCTGGTTTACCGGAGCCCGATGCCTAATTGACCGGTTCACCGAGAGCCATGAGTTTTCAGCAACTGTTTACTATATGTTTTCTTTTGCGCTGTTGTTTTTTTCAGGGTTTCCGTTTGAGTTCGGACCGAGCCCCGGTTGTGCTTGCGGTGACCCAGCCGCCGAAGGCTCGCGGGACGCTGCAACAGAAACCCTTCGTCGGCGGTCAGCGCTTCCTGACTCGAGAGTCTCGAGGGTCGAACGGAAGGGCGTGAAGGTTCACTATTCCTCGCTCTTCTTCCGGGCGAAACCGGTGCTAGGCGCTTGCCAGCGCCACGGTCGCCCCAACACTTCAGCAGCCACCTCGTCCTATCCGCAGTGCCTTTACCCCGATTTGGCGAGGCTTTTGCCATCTTATTCGGTCGCATTGGCAGGAAGTGGTCTCTGCTGCTTTCGCCTCAGCCCTTGCTTTCACTTCCTTTTCAGCGAACTTAACAAAGCAGCTGCACCCAGTCAGCCACGCACCAAAGCGGCATCCGAGGCGTCAGGATAGTGATGCCAGTGTTGCAGTAGAACGAATGGTAATAACTGACAGCAGCTGAGTGGGAGAAAGTCTGAAGAACTCTGAGGCTAGCCGGCTTCGGCAGACTTCGTCTTCCAAGCTCAAAGTTCACATCTAGAGCCTGACCTGCCTGAGGGCTAACACGTCCATCGACACTTAAACGTGCACTTAGACGACGCACATGCACATATATATATATATATATATATAAATATGCATCCGTAGACGTTAACCATCCTTTAAATGTGTGAAGTGGCGTCTAAGAGACGAGTATTGAAAAGAATAGAGAGGTCGAGTGGAGATGAAGAGCGAAGGAGAAATAGAAAGAGAAAGAGAAAAATACAAAAGGGGGAGAGGGAGGCCGAGAAAGGCCAAAAAGAGGTACCCAAAAGAAAGCGGGGTCACTCGCCGACACTAACCAAGTGCGATAGTCGGAATCAAAGCGAATTGGAGGAGGAGAAGAAGGAGGAAGAAAAGGAGGACAAGGGGGTAAATACCTTATCCACTCTGCAACGCCATCGAAAGCCACTACAACAGAGTGAGTGCGATCGGTGTGGGGAACTCGGAGCTCGCCACGGGGTATTACAAGCGTCGCGTCGAGCTCCAGCTAATTAACAAGAAGCCGAAGGGAAGAAGGAAGAGTTGGTGCCCGCAGATGAGTTACTGCTGCTCAGAGCCAAGGCAAGCAGGGCTTAACACTCGGCTGCCTGTGGGAACGGCCTAGTTAACAGGAGCAGACGGGGTAGTGGTGTCTACCCGTGGCGGGAATACGTAATTAATCAATTTGGATGAATTGCTCGGCTGCTGCTGCCCTGCCGTGCAGACGGCACGCCGACGAAAGCACAAGGTACGAGTCTTACGGCCGACTTCGTGAATTCGTTTACTCCCTAACCGAACACGAAAGAGAGGGAGAGAGAAAGAGAGGGGGTGCGCGCGGGGTTACAAATTGAGACGAAGATACCAAAAGAGCAACAGGAGACGAGACTGAAGGGGCTAATCGAGTCGGGAACGACACAGATCGTCAGCTACACGGTCCGACATGCCCGTAAGTCGAATTCGGTTGCGACCCCCCAGCTCGCACGAAGACGGAAAGGGTTATGATAGATACCTGCGAAAGAAGCGTCACTGTTTGGGTAGGGGAAGAGTTCAGCAAAAAAGACGTGAGCGCCTAAACGCTTATCCGTCTGTTGGACAACGAGTGCCGAGTCACAATCGGGGTATCCGAGTCTCACGGGCTAAGTGCTAATTTATGCGCACCTCGAGTCGATGTCTCGCGAGTGGCCGTTTTGTAGTCGGCTGGACCTCGGCTGTCGTTCGCTAGACACGCTTGTGCGTAGCTAACCCTCGGCTGCGTAGAAACTGCCTAAAACGGTGCTATTAGTTGTATTTGTTCATATACTCTTGGAAGTGGAATAACTGCAAAACAGATATGCTATTGAAAAATATCATAAACTGGGTTCCGATCTGGTCCAGACGGAACAACCATTCGTGCACGATTGTGAGCTTGGCTAGATGGCCCTGAAGGCTGCAACTGTGTCATCTCCCATAGACCTAAAAGTATCCACAGATAATGGGCAATAAAAACATATCCCCCTCATTTTATGTACGTTTTGAGCTAATGCTGGTCGAGGCATTTTCGTCCGACAATGTCACCGCGCACTCTCCCGTGCCTACGTGGCCAGTGCTTTACAACAACCGCGTCTAACCCCAACACAAAATCCGTACGATTTCGTACGATACAAAGGCAACGCTGTGTAATAGAGGCCTTCCATCAAATACTCCCACCGGCCAAGACCTTCAACGCTATTACCAATCCCCACACCCCACTGAGAGTGCAGTCCAGTCATCCGGATTTCTTTTACGCCTCCTCCGGATCCGGAGACCATTAGCCGAGATCAGGACGCCGGATCAGAATCCAGTTTTGGACCAACGGGCCTGCTGCACTCTCAGTGGGGTGTGGGGATTGGTAATAGC
>MNPL01003979.1:0-10935 GCA_002081605.1 Tropilaelaps mercedesae | reverse complement strand
ATATATATATATATATATATCGACACTGGAGTAGTGTCAATCAGCGGCATCTGGTTGAGTAATATGACTCGTCCATAATTAGTGTTATTATTCCTAGAGACAAATCAACTACCCATGTGACGGAATCATGTAAGCATACAAAGACGATGGAAATTGGTCGGTGATGTTTTGGAACATTTAAAAAGGTATACATATGAACGTGTATACGATAACATGTTAAAAATTAAGAAAAAAGACTAGGCTAGTATTTTGATAGATGCTTGAAATGCCATCTAGTGATAGGCCGCCCGATGAGGCATATATATAAATAATAAATATATGATGATCGCAATTCTACAAATTGTGTTATATCACTCTGTCCTTCTTGCCGGTTATACGTATGTACTATTATGTATTATTTAAATGAACTTTGTCATCATTAAGGCATTACATATATACAGTACATCAACTTTGTAGCAACGTATCACAATATACACATTTGACATAAGCAAAAGTATATCATTTGCTGTACAACATGTGGTTGGACCTATTTATATATAAGGGATTGTAATACGGATGTACAATGTAAATACAGATTAGCATTGAGTCACAACATATATCACATCAAAATTAAGTTAATTGACAGTTTAATGGCTATCGTATCTATGTATTTTGAAAGAAATAATAGAGATCGTTGTCAGGTGACATCAAGGCGCATTTGTATGAGTCATCCATGCTTGAATTCGTGGGAGAGTCAGGTTCAATGTCTTATATGAATCATGCGTAGAGAGCGCAAGCTCATTAAACTACATTTTCCGGTGAAAGAATTTTTGAGTGGTCAGAAGACAGCACGGTGTTGCCATAAAAAAATTACACGAGAAGTCCCGCTTGTACACTCGTAATATCAAACTTGTTGCAGCTAAAAAAATTGTTCAAACTAGTTAGTGACGAAAATGAGCTACTTCAAATATATTCATATTGCCTTTATGGTCATGTCAGCCAATGACTTCTATACTAACTCACGGGCTCATTTCTATGCTAAATTTGGGTAGCACGCACGACGCGTAACTCCCAGACACGTTGGCTACTTCAAATTTTTTTTGTGGAGTCTCGTCTTGAGCGTGTCCTCATCTTTAGTGCTTTAGGTAAAATAATAAATACGAATTACGTTCATGGGTTGTATGCAAGTGATAGGTCCTACTATAGCATGGATATTTTATTAAAAAAAAAGCATGTCGTATTCATTAAAACAATGAACAGTAATAAAACGGAAAACTTGAAATTTTCTTAAGTTCGCACGTAAAACACAGAGCAATAATTTGAGCGAGTGATATGCAGCTACGGTACGGCTAATTTATGTCCTTTCTCGTCGGTCGTATTTATCGTGCGAAACCATTCGGTATAAGTATGAAAACTTTCTCATTATAGCGATAATTTTCAACTAACTATACTAAATTTTTTATGGTTCCCTCGAAGCGTTATTTTGGTTTTTGACATTTTGGACAAAAATGCGGACAATGGTGAGATTTACACTGTGCTAGGAGATTCGACAGGGCTAGCACTACGGTGGCTAACGTTTATCTAAGCAAGAGAATTCTCACACGCTATTTTCAAGCACGTTGTAAATGCTTGGGCGGATTCGTCATTTCATAGGATGCATATATTCGCCCATGTTTGATACTCCAATTTACATTTTAAAACCGGCTAACTTTTTCGACTACAAAGTCGCCTGTTGTTAGCAATCCGCCGCGCGGTATCATCTCTTTACTCAACAAGCTTCTCCTTGCGTTTCCTGCGGTGTCCGAGCGCCCGACTATCAGTGGGATAAACAGCAATGCGCTCATCTGCCAGCACCGGACAGACGAGCTGTTTGAGTGTTTACGTTTATCTTAAAATGGCCAGCTAAAAAGAGCGAAGCGAGTGCAAAATTGTGTGCGTAAATCCCGCGTTTATCCGGTTCTTCAGTAGTGGTGAAAAGCTTCCGCGTCAAGGTATTACCCAACGAAGTCTTTAATTTTTGTGGTTACACAGCTCTAATCGCAACACGGAAAAGGCACTCATTTAACCCCGCCCCCGTCCCGAAATCTCATCTGGCCGTCAGCAATTGTGACTCGATGAGTTACATTTTGTTTTTCGCACAGCGGTACACACCAATAAGCTATAGACTATTGAGGATAATCATGTTGCACAATTCATTCGATGATGTTACAATACTTAATGGATCGCAAACTGGCTGCGTCGAACTTGATCATTCGCGGCCGGGGAAAAATAAAGAGTATCCCGGAGGAAAGATTTGGGAGAATTATCTATTAGGGAGGCATTTACAGAGGAGTGAATGTGCGTAACATGCAATGAGTTTCAGTATACCCCACTGTTTTATATACAGAATGGAACTAACTCTAGATATTACTTTAGTGTGTGAATCGTATGGGTATTAAGCAACAACAGAATTTAGCAGTTATATACGGTCCACAGATTTACTATAGTTACACACATGTGATGATTGTAGGTGATGGCGGCTATAGAAAAGCACTGAACTATTTTGCTTATCAGTCGTGCAATTTTTTGACTTATGCGTAGATTAACCATATGCATGACGTCATATTTATACAAATGGCTAAATGTTGAGGGACTGAACGACAAGTAGCTTTATTGGAAGAGGCGTATCTTCTTCAGGCATCACACTGTCCTCTGCTTGTCGGTCTTATTCAAATCGTTTGAAATCAGTCGATCTAGGTGTCAAAATTCCGTCATTTAACGACAGTCTCACTTAATTGTGTGCGTTTCCCCCAAGGCTCTAGTTTTAGCTCTTAAGATTTTGTTTAGAAATAAATGCATAAAAGGAACTTCCGTACTGAACTGGAAGTTAGCATTTATCAATGGAAAGCAATTCACATCGGTAAAGGTGAAAATGGTCTCCGGCCATTGGCTATATCTCCGGGTACGTATGTATACAAACAACGTCAAAAACAGAGTTCTATTTCGCAAAAAACCCACAAACAAGACTTCGCAAACTTTTTCGCAATAACTCAAGCAAGAAACAAATTTAACTCCATACTGAACGTACGAGGACTACACCTTCCTTTATAATTTGCCTAATAGCAACATCTAGCATCTAGCATCTTCGCAAGCAGAATTTAGATTTTAAGAAGGTTAGATTTTAAGAAGAAGAAATTTTCGCACTCTGAGTTCATGGGTGAGAAACATTTTCTTAGAATGACTTGGAGTTCCGCATATGAGATTTTGAATTTCGTCGCACACTAGATTTCACACGCAAAATCACGTCATACGTGTTTGAGCATATTCATCACTTCATCGAATATATACACTCGAATAAACTCAAGTTTTCGACTTCGAAATCTGTTGATGGTGGTCTGCCGCGCGATACTATCTCTTTAATCAATCAGCTCTTTTCCAACCGTTTGAGTTCATTTTAGAGCTGACAGAGAGCTTTCAGGGCCGACGGGTCCTTACGGCATCTTTGGCATTGCTTCGTAAGCTGGACCCCATAATTTTAATTGCTGAGTGACAAAACTTGAATCCCTACATTTACATACCTCAGGGGATCGCAAGGCGTATGTAAATGCACCAGGCCATCGGACTCGAATGTCTAACTATTACTGACATACATAGCAATTTTTCTATTTCTGATATACAGCATTTACCCTGTACTGTTCGAGCGCCCGACTATCAGGCGAATCAACAGCAATGCGTTCAGCCATTCGCACCTGACGGACGAGCTGTTTGTGTGTTTACGTTTACCTTAAAATGGCGAACTGAAAGGAGAGAATTGAGTGCAAAAATGTGTGTGTAAATCCTGCAGTTTTCGCCTGTTCTCCAGTTGGTATCTCTTTGAGTGGTGACAAACTTCCGTGTTAAGGTATTGCCCACCGAACAGTCGTCAATTTTCTCGGCTACACAGCTCGGATCGCAACACGGAAAAGACACCCATTTCGCCCCTCCCCCCCTCTGAAGTCTCATCTGGCCGCCAGCAATTGTGGCTCGATGGATTACAATTGGTTTTTTGCAGAGCGAACCGCATCAGCCAGCTCTACACTAATGGGGATATTCGTTTAGCATAACTCATTGAATGACATTACGATGCTTTATGGATTACGGATTGACTGCGTCGAACTTGATCACTCCCAGACGGGCAAAATGAAGAATATCCAAGAGGAAATATTTGGGGGAATTATTTTTAAAGAGACATTTATAGAAGAATGAATATGCGTAACATGCAATGAATCTCGTTATTATAGACTGCTTTATATAGAGAATGGAACTAAATCTAGATATTAATTTAGTGCACGGATCGTATCTGTGTTAAACAACAAGAGATTTTAGCAGTTATATCCGCCCCATATATTACTGTAGTTGCACCGTAGTTACATGCGATGATTGTAAGTGACGGCGACTACAGAGAAACACTCAACTATTTTACTTGTCAGCTGTGCCATCCTTTGATTTATGCATTGATTGACCACATATATGGTGTCATGTATATTTCAATGGCCTATCTATTGAAAGAAAGAACGACAAGTGGCTCTATTAAGAGAACCAAATACTTTTCGTGTGATGACAGAACGACAAGTGGCTCTATTAAGAAAACCAAATACTTTTAGTGTGATGACAGAACGACAAGTGGCTCTATAAAGAGAACCAAATACTTTTCGTGTGATGGCCACAATCTTTTTTTGCCGAACCATTTTAATCTGTTGAAGAAGATATTTCATAGCTTCTCTGCGTGAAGCTACCGATGTTAATAGATAGTTCAAAAAGATGATACTCGGAGACTATAACTGCCGAAGTAAGGATTACACAGCTAAATAAAATGATTACCAAATGGTATTTTACTTTTTCCCTCATTTTTTTTTAATAAAAGTCTTTACTTCCAAGTTTAGACACCTAGTCAGGCAATTCACATATAGAAGAAATATTTATTAAAATAATAGCTATAAAAGAGTAATACAGTTGCAAGGAGTTGTGCGAAGTTAAAATACCTTTTTATTACCCTTGTATTAAGGATGACTCGAAATTTAAAGCCGTTTTATTTCTAACTTACATATTGGATTGTCGTTTCAGGTGGAAATTCGGTTTTCCTCTGCGTTCATTTCAACACTGACATACATTGAAAGATAGCCAAGTCTGAATGATAACACAAGAACAGAGCTGAGTTCAAGAGGATGTCTAACATGTCTTGGCCTGTCAATTTTCGCATAATAGCATCGAAGTCACAGTATCGGCAGCAGGCCAGGTAAAGGGTTATCCAAAGCAAGAGCAGTTGCAATCTGACGTGACAATTTGACAAGGATATCAAGCAGCTTCGGAGTCCCTAAAGTCGGAGGGTCTATATGTTCATATTTTCTATTAAATATCTTGTTAATAATAGATACTTTTGTATTACATGTGCTGTTATAAAAACGGCAGGTTAATGAAAACCTTTTATGGCTTCATGTTTGTCGAAGATACAATGGAGTTCTAGAACACAAACACACACAAAAGCTATGCTTAACGATAGCTCCTAATTGACAAATCAACCTTCTTATATAAGCGATAAGTACTTGAATCTCTCGAGGTATGTGCGAAATGAGACTTTACGCTTTTAAAATTGCGTAATGAAGCTGAAAGAGGTATTCCGCCGGGTTCTTTGTAATTAGCTATTATTGAATATCACAATTCGTTTATTGTATTCGCTGCCATTAATGGCCGCTTCCTTAGCAGCAGGCCGATTTTTAGCAGACAAAATTATCATAGATGCGATGTAAAAAGATGCTTACCTAGATATGTGCTGTGTTGTCTTATGACATGATTCATATGCTGCAGAATTTTCCGGGGCCATCGAAATAGTCAACAAAATGGTAATGCGTACGTGGCCTCTCACCCGCGTCAGTCATTCATCTCGAAGAATCATGCAGTGCGCCAATTTGAGAGCCTCGACAGGCTTCGCCAGGAAAATCGCTTCTGTGACATTAACATCGTGGTGCAGGGAAAGCGATTTCCGGCCCATTGGGTTGTGCTGGCCGCGGCTAGTCCCTACTTTGAAGTAAGTTATCATTGCAAGCATTCCTCTGGGACGACGTACAATATTCTTTTGAAACTAGGAAAGGGCCAATGCGCTAATCCGACATTGGTACGGAGTACACACAAATATGCCCAACAATGAAATTATGGAGGCTAATTTTAAGTGTCACGTCCCAAACAATTCGATTCTGTTTGCTTCCGTGTCACATCTTGAACGCTTCGAACTAACAAGAAAGAAACTTCGCACAATATCGCAACATAACTAATTATTCATACAATTGTAGCACCGACCGAACCGTGAGCGCGCCATCGTTGGCGTTAACCGTCGTAACTATATTAACGTTTTATTCTAGGCGATGTACCGTATGAACCTGATGGAGACGCAAACCAATGTGGCGACATTGCATGAAATCGAAAACCCCGAAGTCTTCCAGATAATCCTTGACTTCATATACAAGGGCGACATCGAAGTCAGAGAGGAGAACTGCCAATTTCTATTGGCCGCGGCGAACATGCTACAACTTCCTGAGGTCAGTACTCCCGAATATTGCATGGCACTGTTAGTATTCGTCTGTTTTTGTTGCTCGGCCGAATCACCATGGATGGATTGTTTGTATGGGTGTTTGGGAAATTTCCATGTTTCCAGAACGTCATCAGCGGGAGGTTACGCGGGAAGTGGTATCTTCCATGGAGCAGTACATTGACCTATGATTTATTTTCAACCAAAATCCTTAACTTAACCGGGATGTGCGAGCACGGAATCGATCGCTTCGTCATCAAGTAGTCGGTCACCCTGTACTCCTCCAAAAGCAACTCGTCCGCAGCAGGCGGTACGGCAAGGTATAAGGTATCCCGGTAGTCAGCTCTGAAGGCTGGCCGCCCTACCTTGGCTTATGCGAGGGCTACGACTATTAACCTTGGGTTTCAATCAAGGTCGATGAGGAGTCTCTATTCGATTCTCGGCTCCGCGGAGTTAGCAGCACTTCGGTGTTGTCTGCGGGGCTCCTTGCTGCCTGAGGTTCAGGCATAATGTGGTGTTTGCCATTGACTAGTTCAGGTTTATCGTACGAAATCAGCTTAGTGGTTGCTTGGTTAGCCCATTACGGTACTTCTTCGCCCACCGCACTGACGTTTTGTATCAAACGTGGCACTGATTAAACACCCTTTCAACGCTTCTTGTATATTTTGCAGGTGGTTGGCTTTTGCTGTACTTTCCTTAGTAAACACCTTCACCCGTCGAACTGTGTGGGCATCTTCCGGTTCGCTGAGTTGCATGCCTGCACCAACCTGAAGTTGGATGCCAAGCGTCTTATTGAGTGCAAGTTTACCGAAGTGATGAAGGAGGATGAGTTCTTGCACATTCCTCAGACTACACTTCAGGCTTTCCTTCGGAGCGAGGGTTTGTCCATTGACAACGAGTGCCAGGTATTCGACGCTCTGATGACGTGGATACTACATGATGTGAATGCACGTCGGCGCTACATCTTCGATCTGCTGCCGGACGTTAGGATCGCTGTCATGTCGAATAGAATGATCGAACAGTATCTCGAGCGGTGCCCCGACGCTAAACTGCGCGAAGACATTCGTGCTATCCTTGATGACTACCGTTTGCAACTGAAACTGGCCAGACAGGACGAGAGTCGCTTCGATGTGCGCTTGCAGCCACGTATGTGCGCGCGAAAATCTGTCTATATTATCGGTGGGACTCATCTCGGCAAGAACCAACGACATGGCGACGATTCGGCGTTGCAAAGGGTCGAACGACTGGACCTGTTTCGGGGCGTATGGACTCAAGAGGCCAAGATGCCAAGCCCAAAGGCATGTCACGGTACGGCTGTCCTTGATAATCTCATCTACGTCGTGGGGGGTGACCAGAACGGCCTTATCTTGGCGGACGCCGATCTCTTTGATCCAGTCACCCGCGAATGGCAGGCGCTAACGCCACTCCACCAACCTCGCACCATGCATGGGCTTTGCTCAGCCGACGGGGCTCTGTTTGCCATTGGGGGCATTATTGAAGCCGGTTTGACCGATTCAATCGAGCGGTACGACCCAATGGTTGATAACTGGATTCTCCTCGACCACTCGCTAAGCAATGCGCGTGCTGCAATGGGGGTCGTATCACGTCGGGGACTAATCTATATTGTCGGAGGTGAGTTACATTGTAACCTATAGTGACTGCCCTTATCTAAGTAAACAGATCCTTCTCTTTAGGGCTCATGCGATTTTGTTGTGTAAAGGCTGAAACGCAAGTCTTTTTCCGGAATGTTCATTACAAGCGGTTTTTGTCAGTGGGCGCTGTAAAATCAGTTGATGAAATGCCCATTATTATACACGTTTAGACAGGTAGAGGAGTTCAACCGGTATTGTGCATGCACGCATTGATAATATGTTGAATAATAAGTTGCCGTGAGGGATATTTCCTCAGCAATGTTGTACTATGCGATCAATAGGCGACTGGCTATTTTACTGTTGATAACTGATGTCACCGTTGTGGTGATGATGTTCTCTAGGCATGGTTGACAACCATCGAATGGTAAATACGGTGGAAGTGTATAATCCAACAACTGGTGTCGTATCTCAACTTGCGGCAATGAAGAATCCTCGCTCAAATATGGGTATTGCCGTATTGCACGATCACATTTACGTCGTGGGTGGAAATGGGGTCCGAGGTCCCCTGTCGTCAGTGGAGCGGTATTCTATCGATGAGGTGTGTACACGATTGATTGAACACTTAGCCCAATTTGCTTATGAATTAGGTGTGTTGACATCAGCCAACATTTGTCTCTCCCTTTACTAACAAATCAAGTTATATAGATTGTAATTCGTTAAACTACAGTAAAAGTAGTGTCAACAGGGCTTAATTTTGTATAGCTTCACTTTATCCTTTCATTGTTCTTTGCGACTTTTTTTTTGTATTAGTCGTACCTATAGTGTGAAAATGACTTATTCGTCGTAAATAAAATCCCACTTTTAAGTCTTTACCGATTGTTTACAAAAATTTTGTTAAGTGAGAAACTAAATATACTGCATCAGAAAACAGCCGATCTCAACTTGGTTTTAGACTGGTGCTAGAACGGATGATTTTAAAATTATCAACTGTTTTTGTTGGCGCTTAATTTCTATGCTATTTATATCTAGAATACGTGGTGTGAGATAGTTCCGCTGAAACGGGCGCGATTTGGCTGCTCAGCGTCAGCCGTCGACAACACGCTTTACGTGATCGGTGGCCGGGTTCCGTCAACGGATTCGACTTACGCGGACAATACCCTTGATACGGTTCAGGTGTACGACCCCGAGCTCAATAGGTGGATGGATTCAAATAACACGTTGCCGATCAGTCGATGTGATGCAGGAATTGTGGTTATGTAACCGTCTCTCACAACATAACATTGCGCAGCGAGAGAGCCGCTTCCAGATAGCGGAGAGAGAAAAAACATAACTAAAAAATACCAAGGATTCTAGCAATGCTTAAGTTTAAGACAAATAGGGTAAAACCATTGACAATATTCAATTCAACACACGTGACCACAGATGAGGAGGCTGAGAACACCCGCTTCCCGGTCATGAGAATAAGAACGATAGAACTAATGATAATGATAATTGTGTCAATATATGAATGTAATAATTACAAAAACACCATTAGTAGCAGCCAACAATATTCCCGTCAACCGTACGCCCCAAACACGTAATTGAGATCGTAAGTAAAACAAAACATTTACCGTAATATTTACATTACTGATCATGATCGTAGTTAATGAAGCAGCAGTCACGTAGAACCGCACACAGACAAAAACCTGACTCACCTCCTTTAACACTGTCCTCCTCTCGCTACGTAAACTATATGTACGTAATGCAGTAATCAGAATAACTACATTAACGGTTCGTAGCAACACCAACAAAACACAAAAACAAGATGCGCGGACATGACGCATATCTAGATGTGGCTAGACAGCTTTATATAAGAATAGCTGAACATCTCTATATCTAGTGATAGTAGTCGAGATAGTGCAATTCTATTGGGAGGTAAATCCTACAAGAAAAAAAAGCCGAAACGCCTTGAAATCGGCTAAAAGGGCGATGAGGTGATCGTCCGTCCAGGACAAAAACTAGCCGTTTTGTGAGTTGAGTGAACTTTCGTCACTGTGGGAAACAAGAAAGAATAAAATTTTCCGGGGTTGTCGCAACACGTATGCCAACGTGGTGGAAAGTGCGTATCGGAGTCGAGGCGTTCGCCAGCGGGCCGACTGGAACGAGCCGGCAAATTCGGGGTTATCATTCAGACGACAGGCTAGTAAGGGTCCGGGGCTCTTAACCCCAGGACCGATTGTATGTTCCCGTTAATTCATGCCGGCCCAATAACGCATGGGGGCACTTACAATTAATAATATCATAATACGTCTATCATTATAATGTCACGAATGCCACACGGTAGAGCATACAATAGTTGCTTATTGGGCGATTAGTATCACTACAGTAATACCGGTCATTTTACTTTATCGAGCAGTGACCGCTTCCGAAGTCCGTCGTTTGTACTGCTGGTCATGCTCCGGAGTTACTAGTCTGTGAAAATTTCTAACACGTGGCACATTAAATTACGTACGTAAACACCTAAACACCACGTACATGCACGGAGGAGAGTAGAAGCTTCTTCAAGTAGTATTTACTAGCCCAAAGTACTTTATTTTAACACTAAATGCAACTAATTCTTTTGAACATATGACGGAAGCTTAAAAGGCATACTGATGAATCAAATTGTTTCGTGTTAGAATCTAGGTCGTGCAAGACTGTTTTTATATGACGTTCCGGTCTACGCCCGGTGACCGCTACTTTGTCACGTAAGCACACATACATAGCACAAATACAGCGATCGGCACGTAACGAACATATAAAGATATATATATATATACATATATATATATATATATATATATA
>MNPL01003977.1:0-11034 GCA_002081605.1 Tropilaelaps mercedesae | reverse complement strand
TATATATATATATATATATATATATATATATATGCGCGAGAAGTGACGAACGGCCCACAAGCCATGTTAATACTAGATAAAACAATTATGAATTATACCAAGTACAGCGCATTATAGCAGAGTGAGACGGAAAATATTGACACTACAAAGTCGTGTGGCCTGCTATGTTGTAGCTCCAACAAGCCATACCGAAGACGCGGGTTCCATTTCGGTGTTTATCGGTAACAGGCACAGAATATTTCAATATACAAACAGTCAAATACATTGATGCAAACACATAAAAAACACATGGGAATTGTAAGAAAATATTGAAGCGAGTGCAACTGTACATTCTCAAGCAATAACAAAGGGTGTCTGTGGAAATGAAGATTACGAGGAAGAGTAAAACATCGATAAAGCAAAGCGAGGATCATTATGGTGGCTACGCTATAGCAACCGATTGTATTGACAACAGAAGATGGAACTCTCAAAATGAATGAACGACAAGATGTCTTTAGAAGAACGGATGGAGCAAATACAAAGTTAAAAACGAAGAAAAACGGGGAAAAATACTAAAAATATTAATAAAAATTATACAAAGTTGTATGAGACGCATTTGCTGTTGTTATCCATATGCCCATAGGTCTAAAACTCTGTATATACTTGACTAAGTAGTTGGCATTAGAACGAGACGACTGAGCAAGTGAAATTGGTGGGCTACTCACCGATTTTGGTCATTAACAGGCCCCTTTTTATGTACTTGAAAATTCGCTATAAGCTGCGTAAACATGACTAAAATACATGTTGTAAGAAAATAAACATAAAGGGCCTGTCTGTTCTATTATAATGCACAATTCATGAAATTTCCTTTGTGTGCGAAGGTCATTCCGGTATACCTGTGGGCCACGTCATCACTTGATACTCTATGGTAATATGTTCTCGTGCATTAAACGGTTAATGGAAGACATCAATTCAAGCACAACTAACGTGTCTAGCTTGTACAACCACACTGGATAATTACTTATATAGAAAATATAACATGTAGGTGCAACTGATGACCCATGCTTTCTTATTCTGCCCCGCCCAGTCGAGTGACATGCACACGTGATCGACTGCCTGGGTCTTATTGTACAACAAGCGAATGAGTCCGCTGCCTCACCAATGTACGCCACAACACATTATTGTGGTTCGCAGCATCAAAAAAAATGAACAACGATAACAGTGTCACAACAAAAAGTAAACAATAGCATAAAATGCCGCATCGTCTTTTGGTTTATGCAAGTTCAAGCGAAAAGGGGACATGCATTTCTCGGGAACGCCTCCTTCCATCTATGCAATCACTAGTCGTCTATACATTGTGGATTTTCCCGGAGTTTCTTGCAGTCTTGCGAGTCAAATCTACGGTATCTTTCCACGCCGTCGGGCTCTTCGTTGCCTCTAGCCAATGTTCATCTAGCTATAGCGAGGCAGCAAAGGAAGCAACCAGCAAAATGGGGCCGTGGTATTTTAGCAATGTCTTCGAAAATATTGGCACCCACCCTAGCGGTCATCAACCAATATCGACATCTTGACATCACTCGGCACTCGCTGTGCTTTGCCGGCCAGCCCAACTCTATGACGACGTTGGTGTCACTTTATACGACATCTTCTTCCCACGATTTCAGTCCTCGCTAGTTCCATACCAATATTAGCAAGCAATGCAGCTACTTGTACACCACTGGTGTGAAGTCGTCCTGAACCATTCGGAGGTGTAGAAAGTCACGGGTAGAGGAGACCTTCCGTGCCTTCTCCGCGTGAACGTTTTACGCGCGCTGACGACGTAACTATGACAGCAATCCAAAGTATCAGCTTTATAAGGACCGTCGAATTGGACACAGGACAGAGGCAAAGCGCGGACCCGTTTTTTGTTCTGCGTTTTCAACTGTCAAATCTGTTGTTACCGGAATGTTTTGACATCTGCCATTTTCTGCTGGTCGTTACAATTTTACTCAGTATGGCAGTCAGGATTTCCGTTGGAGGGTAGTTATTCGGAAGTTTTTACAAAAAGGATGAGACAGATTGTGCCCTAGTGATAATGTTTTTTCACGGACTGCGGGCCCTTCGGAGGAATGTACTTCGGAGCGGTGTACGATGTATGGCTTTTGCGGCCGCATTGTACGTTACGATGATGCCAGTATACATTGACGCAATGCCAGCAGGGATAGCTGGGTGTGCGTTATGTTGAGAGGTGGCCCCAGTGGGCGGGGTTCTGCAGTCCCTCCTCGTGTGCTATTGGTCCCCCTACCAGGACAAGGTTAACAGAGGTGCCCCTTCACCCCATACTCCTCTACCCACTTCCCCTATACTACCCTCTCCCAGGGCCCCGGAAATCCGCTCCACCTGGTGGCTTCGCTAAACAACACAGGCAAGAGCGAAATAAGAGGTAAAACGCGTGGACACACATTTTGTCATAGACAGTTCTATCAGCGTTATCAAGGTTCGTCCCAACTTCCATCAACCCCACAACTTCCCTTTAGGTTTCCCCATCAATTGACAGAGATTGAAAACAGACTGCAAATGCAATGGCACGGGCGACGACTGGCTAGAATAAAATCACATTGTGATGAAATAATGCCTTGATTATTTGATTTGACTGCACATAGATAAGGTATGAGCTACTGACAAACATGAGCTATGTACAAGAAAATTGACAAGCCCCATAATGAGTCACTTGAAAAAATGTAAGCTTATTCTGAATCTTAACTTAAGCGAACGGGAAGATGATTATAATCAAACAGTAAATGAGATACAAATACACAAGGCGCTCGAGAAGAGATACACTATACCAAATATTACCATTTAAAATGTATACACGCTCGTGCCACTCCTAAGCACGGGTGGTAATTTTTACTGTTATCATTATTAATTTTCTTTAAATTTGACTTGTAATTCCCGCGCGCATCACCTTGGTATAAGAGGTAAGTCAACTCATACATTATTATTATTTTTATAGAAATCGTA
Organism: Tropilaelaps mercedesae; assembly: GCA_002081605.1. Lineage (NCBI taxonomy): Eukaryota > Metazoa > Arthropoda > Arachnida > Mesostigmata > Laelapidae > Tropilaelaps > Tropilaelaps mercedesae. The sequence goes on along the minus strand of MNPL01003977.1, from coordinate 8,055 downwards.
ATATTAACGATAATATTAATAAATACAGTATGTTACTGTGCTTCTGTGCAGCATGTTACACAGCATGCACTTAGTAACATTTTATAGGACTCCTATAAGCACCGTAACAGGAAGAAAACTACATAGTTTTTTGCACGAATTAGCTTGTTTTTGCGACAGCGTTGATTTTTTTGTAATGCTGTTCTGGAAACCTGTTATGAATAAAAAAGCGGCTGATGAGAAGTGCGTAGCTTTGGACACTTCAAATGAAGGTAACTGATTCAAGTAGTTTTTCTCCGTAGCAATTAAAAGCCGAAATTCTACTTCGGTTGACATACCATCTACGAACTATCAAAATTCGTCCACGGAATTCGTTTTAGGGCTGCACTTTGACCTGAGGGTTAGTTTTGAAGCTTAGTTTGAGGGTTAGTTGTGGGTTAGTTTGCTTTCTGTTTCAGTAATACGGCTTTATTCACTGCTTTTGTGCTTTCTATACGTGGAGTCTATTCAGGTCAGCGTGTGCATATATATCTTCATTTTCGGACTACAAAAGGTAAAAGACGTTATAGAGTAAATGCTTGAATGCATGAACTTTTCTTTATTAGTGGCATTTTTCGGACTTAATAATTGAATTGATGTTCGTGAAGTATTTTCATCCTACCTTCGGTATTACATTTAATTAAGGCATCCTCTTGATTTACAATCAAGCGTGAGTTATTTTAATAAAGTCTCAGAATCTCAGTCTATAAACAACATGTCTCGAGAGTTAGTTTGCATTCAATTCAATACACCTCCGCCACATTAATCAATCAATGCCACAATAATTAATTAGCTTAGTTTCTAGAGCTTAGTTCCACTTGGGGACAGCACACATTTTTTAAATTAGTGGCTATATCCAATTATTGTCGTGAATATGCCTCAAAGTTAGTATTGTATTCATGGAGCATGGGACGCAAAAACAAAAGAAGGAAATTTGCTAATTTTTTATTGCTAATAATTTTTGTAATATCCGGGTTTAGGGATGTCCAATCCTAGTGGCTTATTAATTCCTTATGTATATAAACATATTTGCGGAAAATCCTGTTCAAGTAGATCAATTAATCGTGATACCTTATGATGCATTTCCATTGTTAATTCTGCTAACAGCGTCGAGATGAATGAATCAACAAAGCTGCAGAACAATTGAGCTAGAGAGCAGAGGTTCAATCCTACCCTGCTGTAATCTTATTGAGCTACAACAAGCGAACAGTTATAAGAATGCAAGGAAGATCATATCATGGGACCACCATAGGAAACTCTGTTTTATTGCTCAAGGGCTGTAGATAAAGTTTCGTCGATCTCGTCCAGACTGTTTCGGGACTATTAGCCACAAACTATTTTGAATAATACAGACGGCTCTTAAAACAAAAACAATAAACATGTTATTAGGAGAATAACAGGTGTATAAATCAACTCATGTATAAATGTTTGTCAAGTAGTAGATGTAGCAAGTAATTGCCGGGCTTTTAGTTCCGTTACTTTACCACACTACTTGTTGCCAATTACCACACTACTTGTTGCCAATAGCGATTCAAGCTCACAATCGAGCTCACAATGTGAAAAAAATTGCAGTAAATAGAGAATGACATTCGAGATGAAAATCAAATTACTTTTATTCTCACAAGCGAGTCATCTTTCGCAACCAATACCTAGGAAAGTTATAAATAATGTGATGCACTGCAGATTTTCATTATAAAAGGAATATCTGTAGATTATATCTTCTTATCCTCACGCACCCACCCACGAATGAGGATCATAGTTGAAAAGGTTCTTTGTCTCTAAAGGTTTTTAGAACATAACCACAAAAAGAGTTACTAAACCCTGAAACATTCGTTCTGCGGACATTACAGATATGGTGATTAAATTACAGATACAGTGACACACACACAAGCAGCTGGGTTGGATGCGATTTGAAAGCAGTATACGGGTGAATTAAGAAGACCAGTGTTGTCTATACCAGCATTTCCTGGTTTCTTTCCGTTGATGTTAAAAACGTTACTAGGGGCTGTATCAAAGTACCAAAATGTAGACATATCCAAATATGCGTCAGCGCTATTGTCTTGGCCGCCTAATTTTTACGCACGTTGCTACTTACTAGAAACAGTTTAGCCAGCCTGACAGGTCCCGATTGACCAGTTAAGCATACAGTGCGAACTTGGTAATATATTTTAAGTTGTTCTACATCTCTTAGGAGGGAACTTAGGAGGAACTTACTCAAATAGGAGGTAGAATAAAACAAAATTAAATTAAATATGAGCGAACTAACTTGGCAAAGTAATAAACAACTCGAACGCAGGGTAATAAGCCGCATTATTTTCGTGAGCGGGTGCAGATACAGTAACCTAAAGTAGGAAAAATTCCCATATATTCTTCTATTGTTGGCGTAATTTTGTGCACAGATGTAAAATTTGTCTAATTCACCTGTGGGAATAGCAGGCTCACTCAACGCCATAATTTTCGTTAGAAACGTAAAAAAGGCCTTTTGAATAAAACTTGTGCTGGCAGTTCTCAATATTCAAGCTCTATTTTTGTATAAAACACGCAAATGATTATTTCCGCCAAAATCCATCGACACGGTAAGTTAACCTCCTTTTCTATCCCCTAAACAAACACTTCAAAACTAATGGCCTCTGAGAAATGGCTTTAACCAGGAGCAGAATCTTAGAGAACGAAGTCTCAGCCGGACAAGAGGTTTAAAGTTCGAACTTGAAGCTATTATATATCGAGTGTGCCTTTGGGGAGTCGTTCGTTCAGGATGGGCATGCGGTACACACAACCAAATTCAATAAGATTCATAAGCGGATTACACGAAAAGTTGAGTGTGCAAAGCTTCTGAGGTCGCTTGGACAGTGCAGTTGGAAAATTGAATTAATAGTTTTCAGCCTTCGCCAACGAATCCTGATACTACGTTATGTCATCTCCCAATAGTACGCCACAGATGTCATGTAAAACCCGGCGTGATAACAGGCCAAAATATAGAATATTTGATTGATTTTTGTTTCTCATGAAATTTGAAATATATTTACTCCGTAACAATAATTTCTACGGAAGTGAAGGACAGAATACTAATGTTAATGTAACTTGTTCAACAAAATATTGGTTCGGGATAGCTATATCAAGCGAGATAATATCACTTGCTTGGTAATTATCAACTGTGGGTGACGAATATACAAAATGGATACGCAGTGGTAAAATTATTAGGCATTTAAAAAGGATCATAGTTATGTAATATATTCCTGTTGATGCGATATAAAGTACGTCAATTAAACAGCAGCTTATCTAGGATAACATTGACAAAGGATATATCACAAGAATATCCTTTGCAATAAAATACGTACGCACGACTATCTAAGGACATCCGACTGTGTCAACCACTTAATCCTAAAATGCCCTAATGTTTCTTTTTTGTTTGGTTTTGTTCTTGTTTGAACCAGCAAACGCAAAAAGATCATAGTCAGATGCACGAAGTGCTACAAGCCCGTCAAGATAGTGGCCCACAGCTTTGAAGGATTTCAATGTAATCGTATTAGCGACTACCACAAAAAGTGTTGATTGTCAATCCATGGTTAATGGAAATAATAGAGCAGTATTTATTTGAATTGCTCGTCTAAGATCCTAAATCTTTTCAAGGCTAACGATGCGTGATGTGCGTGGACATGGAGAAAGCCACTGTTAGTGGTTTTGACATGCCTTTTAACATCAATATGATGCATTCTGTTAGGATTGTCGTTCCGTTATAGGACGTTTCAGCCAAATATAATTCTTAACGGCATAAAGTGAAAATGTGACTCGTTTATCACTGATGTAGATGATGGACGCGGCAGCCGTACACGAGAGGAAAAATGAGACGAAGATTAGATTCACTTAGAAAAATTTTGTACAGGAGGCTCTCTGACCGAAACCAAAGATAAGGCGGAGCATGAAGGGCGGAGTATGTTGGGTAGCTGATCGGGCATTAATACGCTGTGCAATATCTTCAAGACTTTTTATTGGATCAATCGCTTAAAACAGAGGTTTTCTTTTTAAGGGTATTTTTTAATGTTAGGTATAAGGTCTGGGAAATATGTCATATCTTTCACCCCTCGAATGACCGTGAGAAGCATACAGATTTGTTTGTCACCCTAAATGGTGTGGAGTAAAGGTAACATGCTATTAACTTGGTAAATCGAGTTCAAATAATTTTCAAAATCCAAAAAGATTTTGAGGTAAATTGTTTCTTAGTTCGGCCAATGAAATTACTAAAATGAGAAACGCTGATGCGTTTAAGTGCGTGGTTTGTTTAAGATGCATTAAATAAGATACGGAGATACGGAATGACGACCGTAACAGAATGTATTATTATTAATTATAGGAATGTCAAAGCCATTAGGAGTGCCTCTTCCATGCTCACGCACATCACGCATTGTGAGCCTTGAAGTTCCATAGCTGTAACGAAAGAAATAAATCGATATTGATATTTGGAATCTTTAGCGATCTAAGCAGCTATGGTGTAAATTCGCTTTACGATCCTGCACCGTTTGCGATAGAACAATAGTTATCAAGATACCTAGCTATGAGAGCTTATTAAATCTTTTGCGTTCCATTTTCCACTGATCAGCCATGCGTGCCCTATCAGCTCCCAACTGCCCAATAGAAACTCACTCGAACCTCTGCAAACATTGAGCATGCCAGGAACCTATCCACCATCCTTTAACTCTATGTCTGTATGTACACATTCCGGTACAATATTACAGCACTTCATGTGCTCAAGGCGAATCGATCACTTACATTGGACGTATGGAAAACAGAAAAACGTGGTGTCAACACTACATAGAATGCGTCTGCGTGCATTAGCTAAACAAACATTCCATCACTGTTTTGCGATGTGAGATAGTAGCGCCCTCTGGTACAAGAAACATACACAAGTTCGCTTCAGTTAAGCATTTATCATCAGAGATTAGGGGACCACGTGTACGACGTGCGTGTGGATTTTTTGAGACAAATGTGGTTTTCTCCCTTTTTTTATTTATTTGTGCGTATTTTTTCCGCAATCGTTTAGCACCTTTCTGCCATTTTGTCCGGCCAATTCACAGCGCCCGTATTAATAGGCATCCGAAGCTTGAACATGAGTGAATACCAAAACCCATGGCCACCGATGACCGATAATAGCAAGTTACCCCCGGTACGAAAGTATTTTTCACTGGTAAATCAACAATCCGATGATTTCGAAACTCCGCAACTGTTATGCAACACACATCTTCGAAGCGGCTCGAAACGGGTCGTATGGGATGACTATACATCAGATGACTCTAACGCTGAACTCTCAGACACTCTGGGGGATAAAACTTTTGCCGAGCTCCAGGAAAGCCCTGACGATCGCGGAAGACAGTGTTCGAAGAATGACCATCCGTCCTCAGAAGGCAGCGGGACAAAATTTGCTTCTCAACCGTTTAAATCGTTCACGTCGTTGTCGCATAGTGAGGACTATAAGGCATGGGAAGGTCCTCCGAATACGCCTCGATCAGTGACGTCAACAATGACGCCAGATGATCTTTTTGGTAAGAGGACAATTTTTAGTCCTTTTTAGGATTACTTCAGCAATAAGTAAATTATGTGATATTTGCTTTTATAGTTGGTGGACTAGGACTCAGTTTTAATAAAACCCCGGATTGGGACTCGAAAGTATCATAAGGAAAACAAAGCTTTATGACGTAGTCCTTTTCGATTTTCTATATGATAGCGCTTGCCACAAGTATTTACATCAATTCTATACGGTAATAAAACTTTTTCAGGATTAGCTTAGGCTTATTCAGCTTTATTCGATAGGCAGTATTAAAGTCGAATCATTTTTATATCCACTTAGGCGTTATCGTAATCAGCCCCAAATTTTATCGGAAACAAAAAGAAAAAAGTGGACAAATATGTAATTTGACAATTTGAAGTAAGAAATGAGATTCCATGGTACGTAACACTGTACTACGTGTACAAGTGAGGGTCTTTATGACTGCATTGATCGAATCTTGCATATTCGTGTCGTGGTGAAAAAATAATCGCGAATAATTATATATACATATATATAGTGCGTGATAACTATATATATATACACATACATTGTGTGTTATATGGTGTGAAATAATATAGTTAATCAGCGATGGCACCACTATAACCGAGTAATTTCAGTGCACGAAATTATTAATAATTCAAATAAGATCTGTTTTTAAAAAAAAAACAATTTTTGGTTGAAGGAGCCGGACGTAAAGGTACTGGCCTTTAAACAGAGAAGCTCAACTTTTTCTACATTGATCAGTTGCTTTTATTTTTTAGATTATCAATCAAGTTTCTCTGGTAGTACTACATCACCATTACGTCGCCAATCGGACCACCGAATACAACTTTCCCAATGCGAGGTAGGCTGAACTAATTTATAATGAAATAATAATGAGATACTCCAAGCATCTTGTATATTTATTTCTTAAACAATTTAAAGATTTTTAGATGGTCGATTCATTTTTATTTTATTAGCTATTGTTAACAATCAACATCTCGAAGTGGATCAATTCTGGATATTACGTTAGGGTGTCATTCACAAGACTTTCCAAAACTAAGCACATCTATGTTGATCACTTACTTATGTGAAAAATTTGAACGATCTAAACCTTGTGTGTTGTTGATGAGTGTTAAAATTTTTACCAGATCACGTTGTTCATATGTAAAGTTCATATAAAGTTCATATAAAGTTCATATAAAGTTTATATAAAGTTCATATAAAGTTCAACAATCGTATAGGGAGATCTTGGTTGGTAACAAAATTATGATTTTAACTAAATCTTAAATTGTCACGTTTACGGAAATATGAACATAGTCGTTAGCCTTAAATTAGATCCCTAGAATCAATAGATTTCAAGTTTTCTTCAATATCAATTTATTTAAAGGATCGATTTAATTTGAGCTGAATCAACTGTTACCTAGTGTTATAGCGCTAGAACACTGTTGGACACACAAGACGCTTGGCTCAAACTCGCTTTTCTCTGGGGGCCACAAAATGAAACCAGATGCAAAAATAAGAAACACAAAAACTGACACACAATCTGGGTTCCGGCAACAATTTTTCTTTGGATCTATAAAGCTAAGAGCATACATATTGTTGTCAGGGTATCGGCATCAACTGTTTTGATTGCCTCGCCATTAGATGTCTCATGTGTTCGCTTGCTATCTGTGTTCAACTACTCTTTTTCGTATCTTTAAAAAAATTAGTGCATAGCCAAAAAATTATTTAGCCACCATCGGCATTTCCAACAGAGTTATGTAGCTTTCAAAGAAAGCACAGACACGTGGTAGTAGATGATAATATAGAATTAATGATCTGCTATGGGAGGGATATAAGAAAACGAAGAGGAGCTATGTGAAGCAGTATCAAATGGACAAAATACAGAAATAAAGAGACATAGAGAGAAATAGAAAATAGAGGAAAAATAGAGAAAATATTATACATAATTGTTATTGTAAAAACAAACCGAAATGCATTAGAGGCAGAAATAGAAGTGATAAAAAAAATTGGAATATAGCATAAATCAGATGAATAACACATTAAAAACGAACTATTGGTGGACAAAGTTCATAACGAAGAACAGATGAAGTAGATATAATGGATGGATCACGACGGCAAAACAAGTACAGTGTGTCTTGTCGAAGCCGGGGCATCGACTAAAAAACTCCGTATTATATTAATGGAAACAACTAGGCTAAGTAAGAAACTGAAACAAAGACGAATAACATCGTTTTCCGATACAAAATGTGCATTTGACACAGGTAACCGATACGTTTTGTGGGAAACGTGAAGGCACAATAAACCAAGCATAATGTAGCGGAAATCCCTTTTTGTTAAACTACAGATAAAAACAACTGCGGTGATACTTTTCTTGGAGGAAATTAATAACCACAGCTTTATACCTTGTTACGTGAGAAGGAGTAGCTTTCGCAAGTTTAAGTTGAAAAACGAGTTTAGATAAAGCTACCCGTATTTAGTGGCACCCTTCTGTATATATATATATATATATA
>MNPL01003975.1:13417-30324 GCA_002081605.1 Tropilaelaps mercedesae | reverse complement strand
TATATATATATATATATATATATATATATATGCGTTGTGTAAGCCGCATCACAAAATTTTGAGACAATTTTCTGCTATGAAAATGTATCTTTGTAACCCACTTAAATTGTTGTTGCTGTTTACACCATGACAATCATGATAATGGTAGCAGTGATTATGGTGATAATGATACTTACGATCATGATATTCCTGCGTTCGAATAAACCTCCTGGCTTCTTTCGATGGCAAATTACTTGAATCGTCCTCCATTCTTGTTGACAGGTGGATGCGGACTCCGAAGTGCAAGGGAAGATCCATTTATTCATGGCTCTCCAGCACTTCCATGACGGCCTTCAGCTGTCGTCCATTCGGCCGGTCTCAATGGAGGAGCTATTTCGATCAGGCATCGAAACTCGATTAGTGCTTCGTATCGCCGAGTGCTGTGATCTCAATACGGTCCGAGGATACTGTGATCCTTACGCCGTCGTTACATTATACAGGTTGGTTTAAACGCGTGCTCAGATGCGGTGTTTTGAACTTACACATGGATCATAAATAAAGCATTGCTGCATATTGATTGTCAAATAATGTATAGTACCTTTTGACATGTTTCACCTTTTCATAAAACGAATTCTCTGACATATTTCCGTTCAACGCCAGTGAAATCTCAGCTTTCAAAATTTCTCGTTTTTAACTCTACTGATTTTCTAAGAGTGTGGGGAAATTCGAGGAAGCGTGGTCTCGACTTTCGCACTGGTTAACGGTTAACCGTCCTTTACTTTCAGGGACGGTGTTAAGGTGGATCAGAAGCGGACAAAGGTTTTAAGGAAAACATCGAGGCCATCCTTTGAAGAAACGTTTGATTTTTTGCTTCAGCGTGATTGGGATAGGTTTGAGATTAAGGTAATGGTTCATGCCGCCGCTGCCTGTCCTGTGTAATTAGCGTAAAAAAATGCCACTAAAATCGCTTTTGCTAAAGGATTGCTTATGAATCGTACAAATATATTAGTTTCCCTTTTTTCTTTGTGTACATACGTTGAATGCAGCGAGTAGTTGACGAACTGAAAGCAATAGAGCATGCTCCAATAGGGTAAACATCAGCTCCAAAGTTAGAAACCTGGATCCTATCTGGCTTCATAAATGAAAGTCGCTTTTACATTGTCCGTTTTTCTTCATTGGTCTCAGGCAGAAACCTACGGCATGTCACTATTTTGTCGTGCCAGAGGCACATCCTTTATAGTGGTAGCGCTAGAATCATCATTACGGTACACCCGTGCTTGCTGAACACATCTTTGATGTGATAGTCTGTCATATTGAATCTGCTCTGTCTGCTTCAAAACAGGTCTCACTGTTTCACGATGTACAACTTGGTTCGAGTATATTTCTTGGTGAAGTACGCCTGAACTGCTCGGCAGTCGAACTAAGACAGCAAGAACCATTGTCGGCATGGTATTACCTCGGGCCGCGGGAGGAGTTCTCTCGAAAAAGCAACTCGCCCGAACTCGGTGCACTCCGACTCAATCTCCATTTTACCTCGGACACCGTGTTCCCGTCGCCAACATACGAACAATTGCGACAGCTAATTACCTCCAGCTGGCAAGTGCAGCCTATAACATGCAGCGCGGCGTACATCATCTCGCAATTGGTGAGCTCCTAGTTGACCAGACGCACCACGCACCTATTTAGGATTATGATCAAACAATAAAATATTATCTAAGATTACACTAGATATCGAGTAGGCTATCATATACGCATAATCTGCTTTGCTCTCATTGCTGTGCGAAGTTATATCGGTGAGGTGTAATTTTTCGTTTGTTTGCTACCCGTATTTTAGTAGGTAACATTCAGACACTCTGGATATTTTAAATGCATTGCGTATGACTATAGCTCACTAATTTTCTACTAACGTGTTAGATTCTGTACGCTTCTTTAGACTAATATAAAATCTGATGATATATGCCGAGAAAGTTGTTGAAGGTATTTCGTTCTTTTAATAGAGAAACTAGCGTTTCGTCCAAGTACAGGCAATTCATTTTTTTCATGAAGAGAAAAATACAGGAAAATAAAGTGCTACTTCTTAATGGATATTTGGCGTCCATTCACGTGGAAAGGTTCCTGCCGGTGGTAAGGAAGCGATTACTCCTTTGGTCCGTGTTCTCTGGGAGGCAAAGCAAATTGTTCGATTCATGCGAGCGGTTGCCGAACACGAGATGCGGCTTACGTCCGATGCCACTACATTGTTTCGGGGCAACTCACTATTATCGCGGTGTGTCGATGAGTTTATGAAGCTTGTAGGCATGCATTACCTGCAGAATACGCTCCGACCGCTAATAGATCGGGTGCTATCCGAGAAGAAACCATGTGAAATCGACCCGACAAAGCTCACCGACGCGGCTCGGCAGCTGACCGTCAACACGCACAATTTAAAGGTATGTAATGGTGTCAAAATGACATGATTTATTTTATCAGCACAATTGTCTCCCATTGACAAGTTGTTCGTAGTAGTGGTGCGTCGGCATATCAAAGTCAGAAAGCGCCTATTCAATTGGCTGGTAACTAGAAAACCTTCAACCATACGATTTTTTGTTGGGAATAAAGGTGAAAATTGATTACCGAAAAATATATTAGGTCTAATGTAGACGTAAATGATTCGTTCTTGGTTGACCCATTGTTCACTGATTATCACAGCTTCTTAGCTATTATCGAATATTTCATAAAACAATGTTGTTGCTTTATTTCTGCCATTGTTGTTGTTGTTGCAGGCATACGCTGACGAAGCTTTTGAGGCAATCACGAAAAGCGCGGCGGATTGTCCGCCTATTCTTCGTGAACTTTTTAACGCACTTAAGCGTTTGGCAGCTCGACGATTTCCGAAGAATCCTCGGACACAATACTCTGTTGTGTCGGTCTTCGTTTTTTTGCGGTTTTTTGCCGCAGCGATCCTCAATCCAAAGCTATTTGACCTCTGTCCACCTCAACGTAGCGTCGATCCACAGGTAATGAACACGCTGGTTGCTCGACCAAGTAGAAGATGCATTCGTACTATGCATCAATCAATGCGTCTGTTGATCGATTAGATTACATTAGCATTTTCATGTAACTACATTTTTGAAAGCAGAGCGTTGATTGTTAATTAAACATGCTAGAAAGGCGGCTTGGTACTTACGCCCGATAGCGCGCCATTAACAGTCGGGTTCATTTGCGAAACTATTAAATCGGACGGCGACATGCGTATACAATATCCCGTTTTTTTCGCTACTGTTATTTACAAATCTGCGTTTTATATTAATCACTTTGTTATCATCGGTCTTCGTTTGACCTACGCTTGATTATAGGCAAACCGTACGCTAACGCTTATCTCAAAAGTGGTTCAGAGTGTTGGCAACTTGACATCGAAAAATGTCGAGGCATCACGGGCGCGCCAGGGTGAACGACTCAATTTCGTGCCTTACAAAGAGGAATATATGTGGCGGTTCTATTCGGCGTTTCTCAGCGAACAGCATCCTCAACAGGTTAGCTGCTCGTTTGTGATATCGTTGAGCATATTTAGGCGTTTCTTTGTGCGCACCGCTTCACTTGCGTATTTTAATTACGTATACTGTTATGCGAAGTAATTAAAACAGCGGTGTATTTTTAACGAGGAAAATTGTGGATTGACTGGCCGAAAACTGTATTATAACGGGCCGAAATAAATTAAACGCATCAAAATTAATACAGAAGGCTTGAAACTGCCTGAAAAAGCGTCTAGTGGTAGGAAACTTTTCAATCGTACAGTTAATCCTTGTTTTGTCTGGCCGATTCAGGTGGCCAGTTTTCTTGAGATGATCTCATCGAACCTTTCAACGACGTTGACAACGTTGCCGCGTGAGGCGAACTCCTCAATTCCGCCCGTGATTCTCAAGCAGGGCACCCTCGCAAAACGGGCTCAGGGTCGAAACAAGCTCGGGCTAAAGCAATTTAAGAAGAGGCATTTCTTCCTCACAGCGAAGGCGCTGTGCTACTCGAAAAGCAAGGATGTCACGCAACCACCTCAGGGCGAGGTCTTGCTCGAGGAAGTGCTGGGCATCGAACGGTTGCGAGAGGAGGCGTTTAAGATAAACAATGTTATACAGGTGAGTGGTCATCGAAGAGTAAAACATAAAATAGATGGCGGAATAGTTTTCTCCCTTAAATCGTTTTCCTCTCCAATTGTACTAAATGATGGTAGCTCCTAAACGAAAGGGCCGAATCCACAACGTGTGCTTCGATGTGTATCTAAAACGGCTAATTTCAATATGTCCTGTTAACACTCCAAATTTGTAATTTTAGCCAAGACACACCCGCTCCAAATCTCGAACACTGTGACCTTGTAACGTCAACTGTACTTTGTGTGGCTGTGTTTCAATGTCTGATGTGCCGAAAGAACGTTACAGCCAATCTGTGTTCTTGCTCCTACTGCCAGTGGCAGCAACCTTTCCAGAAATAGTTGGGCATCTATTTTCAACAAAGATCACGCACAACATTTGCAACTAGAGGACTTGATATCGGATCACTGAAAGAGAGGTTGATATATATATGCCGTGTTACATATCTGTACTTATTGGGTTATCGAATTCGTTTTCTATCGCACTTTTTGCAGGTGTTACAGCAGTCGCGAATTTTATACATCCAGTGTAACAATTGCGTTGAGGAACAAGACTGGCTGGACATTCTGCGAAGGCTGACGGCTAACAACAGGCTCAAGGTAAACAACCTTCTAAATATAAGCTAGTGATCAAAAACCGGTTTATACCCACAATTTGTACCCACTAATTTTTATGTACTACTTAAAATGAATCGCGTTTGACGAATCTAGTGCGCTTTTTTAAGTTGAACGACCAGTTTTTTGAGCTTCTTAGACTCTGCCTCAGCAAACTGTGTTTTCGATGGAACGTCCTTAGAGATATTTGCAAAGTCAAACATTTTTTCTAAGGCGGATGCTTCCCGTCAGGGAAAATCAACATATTATTGCACAATGCGCGAAATTTCATAAACCAAACGTCATATATATATAAATTCTGTACTCATGGCTTTGACACCCCAGAGAAAACTGCTTCCATTTCATTAGTCACACTTCCATTTCACAGTTGGGGTCGCTTGCGGACGCTTAATCTAATCGTGTTCATAGTGTACTTCACTTACTCATTTACGTCTCTGACGCATTGCATCTTTTTATTTAACTTTGCGCGTTAATAAATTGAATTATAGAATGGACCTTAGATCGTCGTATTTTTCGTCAACGTGTGTGATAATTGGTAGTCTTCAAGGAGTCGTTCTTATTATAGTCGTTTATATTGTGGCTGATCAACGAAAAGATGGATATGTTCGGTATATCACTTGACAAAGAGGAAGAACCTTTTCAAACGCCAACAACTGTGAAAAATTGGAGGTGTCGAAACACATTCTACTGGTTTGGCTTTTACTATCACTCAATAGCAACGCATTGACATTTGACTGAGTTCAGTCATCGTAGCATTTGTTTTGGCTACTCTGTCATCAGGTATCGACGTATCACCCGGAGGCTTTCGTAGCTGGCGAATGGCAGTGCTGCGGTCACCGGCAAGAGACGGATGTCGGGTGTACGCCGACAACTCGCGGACCCGATCCTCAACACGCCGCTCAAATTGATTTGGACCGGGAACTCGAGCGGCTTCATTCGCTCGTTGTCTCAAATTGGCACAACTTTGAGGCTCTCACCGACACTTGCGATGAGATCTTGGCTTCGCAACAGCAGCAGCATCATCTTCTGCATCATCAGCAACAGTCACAGCAACAACAGTCGCATCATAGTAACACGATGGCAGGTCAGTAAGATCGTACAGTCAAACAGGCTTTATTTGTCCATGACTAAAAATCTATATATTTAATCATGTAATTTTCGGTTAGCATTAGCAAGAGTATGAGTTGCAGTAGTAATGATAATAATGAAACAGTAATATAGTTGTGAAAATGATATCGATATTAAATTCATATGCATATAGCATTTTTTGTTGGCCGACCTTTAATAGCCGTTAAAAATGTTATAATATAAGTATGGAAAAGGAAACCCTGTGTAAATGTAGAATTCGCAATTGCTTGATACAGGGCCGTAATATCTTAAATTCGCGGTCTGCGTTGCTAGTCTTCCGTGTACCGACGCAATTCCTATCTGTTACCCCGTAGCGAAACTTCAATGTACAACGCTTGTACATAAATGTGACCGAATTAGGTCACAAATGATGAGGATTCTTGCGTTATAGAAATAGAGGGTAATATTTTAAAAATTTCAAGCAAGGCAATCTTTGTTCGGTTAAGTGTTTTGTCTGGGCAGCGCAGGCCCATGGCCAGGCTTACGCGCAGGAAAACACTTGATACTATAACCAGCCGCAAGGTATACAATTGCGTCTGTCATAGATTCCAATCACAGTCGGGGCCGACATCGGGTACATTAGACTGGTGCATATTTAGGTATTGCTTATACTGATTTAGGGTCGTCAAATATCGAACCGGGCGATTATGATAAAATCCATAATGATATTACTTACGATTATTGCTAACAGAATAATAACTTCTGTATTACGCAAGCAGATTTTGGACAATGGGTGAGTTGTCTAATAATGTAGTACCACCCTCTTGTTAGTGGATCTGTAGTATGGAACTGGCACAATAAAACGTTGCAATGGTGTTAGCACCTATACGTTATTGCCGTATTGGTGTTCTCCACATGTATTATGAGCACACGATTCCGTACCGCACAACAAGACAGTAATGAAAAGTAAAAAAAGAAAAAAATGAACTCCGTTCATTTTTTCGCTTTTATGGTTACCTGAGCAAATGGATAGAAACCTCTATTGAGCAAAAGCGACGCATTGTTATGAGAAATATATTTCTTTGTAGATTGATACAGAACTTAGATCCTTCGACTATTAGGATTTTCGTAGTGCTACAGCATTCGCGCTAGAGGCTCTACACGGGCTGTTGATCGCATTGTCGGTGTCAGTAGATATTAGTTACGAAAAGATGTTAGCTGTCAGCTGGAATGTGAGGCGTAGCTAGTTTTAATTTAGTGTGCATTCTTAATTTTAGACAAAAGGTCAGGACTACTATTCGAAGCATTTTGCTGTGTGCTGCGCACACCTTGACAGCTACGAACCACATGCCGCTTTTGTCTGACAGCCACACAGCAATACCGGTCTGTGCTCTCTGACAAATATTAGCACAACACGGGTCGGGTGCCTACATGAGTACGCCAAACGTTGGCTTAATTGATATTGCTCAAACTTCCAAGTCTCTTCGCTTTTCCTAAGCTCACTTATTAACAGGGTCTGCAATTATAACATTTCATGAAAGTTGCGCTAGAACGTTTATCGAGCGCTGTCACTTGTCGCAAGTCCGTTGGTCGGTACAGGTTTAGACGAACCGTTAAACTCGTTGATACGTTTCATGGGTCTCACAGGTCTTAACCCATGGTCAGACGACTTTACGCTAAGCTCTTCGTTTGAGGGTTCGGTGGCGAGTCACTCAGGGACTTCAACAGTTCTCAGTGATACTCTCAACAACAACACCAATAACAGTGGAAACACGACAGCCAGCAGTGGAGTAATCAGTGGTTGTTCACAACAGCAGCAAACGCAGCAGCAACAACATCAGATGGACAACGGCGGTAAATCCGGAAACCTCGATAGGGGATCCCCCTACATCCAGGATGACATGAACAGGTTGGGGTAACGAACCGGTTTAGCGGGCCCCATCGGGCGTTTGTCAAGACTAAGGAAACTGCACGTGTTGTAAGATAAATATGTGTGTGATAAATATACGCATTTGCCACTCGTAAAATTAGAATGCCGTAGGTGATAGTTTTAGATGGCATAACGGATATATTTAGAGTAGTGGCTAAGCTCAATGGTAGGATTAATTTTCCGACTTTTCCTTGTGCTTGAATACCACTGCAGTAGATAACGAACTACTGGTTTAGTTCCATTAGCGGTTATAATTTAGTTTAGAGCATCTGGCTTTACTTCTCTGACGTGAGACTGCTAGTACTTGCCTGTACTTGTGCTTTTGTGCACAAACCTCTCTATTTTTGCCGTATAGCCCAACATTGCAATTTGAAGCTTCACTAACGCGCTAGGCTTAATCCATATGGTATAATACTATTCAGTAACGTACTCATAGAAAGTTGACATTGACGTATTGCATGGACAATATGGGCTTCTTTGAACACTCTCTAGGTGATTATTCCTGCTAACTATCAAAACGGCTTCTTGCTTGCTTAATATACGCATTTAGGACAATGGATGATCTTAGCGCAATGACTCTTGGCGGAGGGCGGAAGACATCGTTCGAAATAGACGATGCTCGTTCGATGAAGGTGGCACTCATGGCTCTGGCCAAATGCTCCAACGAACTGGAAAACGTACATCGAAAGTACAAAGACTATCAGATGACTGGGACTGTTCGGGGAACCAAGTAAGTAGCACAATTCGTTGGGGAGACAAGGTCATTGGGAGGTGTTCGGAAAATGTTTGCCAGTGTCATGATATGGAATATAATAAATAAATATAGACGGTTCGCTAATAAATAAATATGCATTATAATACGTTAAATGCCATAAATCAAATGTGAAACAAGAGCAAGGTATCACTTATGTAAATTACGAATTTTCCACATAGCAAAGGTCAATGGGCCGCTTACTTGTATTTAATATAACGCTGTAAACTCATTTTCAAACAGGCTAGACATTCAGAACTTCGCTCCTCGGTCTTGTGTTACTAGGCCACGAAAATCCTGATTATGCTCAATATGTCTCCATCGCGCAGCGCTGCATATATTTATTGACTTCATCCATGTTCTTCATTTGTTCTCTTTATAGGCAAGCGCCGATCAGCTTAGAGGACAACTATATTGTCATGATGAAACCAGCTTCGGTAACACCCCAGTCCATGCACCAGCCTTTCTCTCGGCGTTGACAATGACTTGTTGAATCCACGGTGAAACGGCGTCCGATGAGCAGCTCCTCGAGAAGGTGACATAGCGTGTATTTACCCATTTCACGACATCAACCTTTCCGGAACTATGAAGAGCAGCAGAATCATCCCACACAATGACGTGTCGCGTCTCGGATGCTCGATGCCATCCACCCAGCCACTGCATCCATTTAGCGTATCATTATTCAATGTCACATCATCATAATTCCCTATGTATAGCGAATATATAATGAGAGAATTATTGCCTTCACAACGGCATTGCCCTCACTGCCGAGCGAAGCGAAGCAACATCGCACAGCGCATCAATCGCTCATCACATTCATGTCTTGTCACTGATATATAGTACTCACTTACCACATATATCATGTCATCCTGACTATTATTGTACTATTCCATATCATTCTCTCGAACATGGTACATACAAGTAGCTATAACGAAATTATCAAAGGTGTGAAAAATACCACCGTCACATAGAGGTGACTAGATTAGTGACAGCAAGCGAGGTTTTATCTATTGTTTCTTATTTGTATCATATATATAATTTTATAAAAAATACTTAGGTTTAAACGTAAGAAAGCAAAGAACAGATTTAGAGTTATAACAGTAGCTCTAAGAACATGAATACAGGGTGTATGTAGCACAACAAGCACGAATTGTCGATAACACCGAGTGGAAATTGTTGTATTACATTTGTCATAAGTTACGTTATGTCTTGGACGCACTGAGAAATGTCGACTTCCTCGTAATAGTAGCCGGTTCCTTGCAGACTTTACGCTCCAAATGTCATTGTAAAATCAAATGTCGTTTCAAAGATCCGTATTTTATTCAGATTCATTAAACCACTACTTCTCTGTCGCTTTCTTGGTCTTTATAATACAATAGCTATTGAACCGTAGCAGGGTGAGAAGGGAACGAGATGGACAGGAGGAGAGAGATTGTATTTCTTTTATTCAAACGCTGTAAATTAATGCCGCGAATGTTTAGGCCGAAAAGTATAAACACCCAGAAAAGTACGCTTTTATATATACATAGGTGATTTACGCGGTATATATCATATATTCTCACTTATTTGAACTGACTCGTTGGCTCAACGTTCTAATATACACATGCAGATGATGAGAAGCTAAAAAACGAGATGGAAACCATGAATTGGTTTATAATGATGGTGATGATGCTAATCGTGAGGCAGAAATTTACCCTATCGCTTTATGTAGTCGTACTACTATAAAATACTAAATATTGCTCGATAGACTGACTTAATTGGCGGCGGAAACGCAAGGATATTTGTTACTACAAGAAAATAGGGGAAGAGTACTACATAGACCAAATACCATTCGGGCCTGGGGATTGCAGCCAGCCCGACGATTGATTTTTGATAATCATATGACCAATATCAATGGGCTCTATGTTCGTAAAACTGTTCTGTTTCTCACAAATGGGACACGAATGTAATAAATAGATGGACAAAGCAGAAATAGATTGAGACTTTAAATTTAAATCATTAATTTACCTCGTATTCATTGTTGCATATTTTGCCGATTCACGGAATTGCTATAAAGGGTTAACTATAAATCGAGTTTAGAGTGAAATGTTTGTTGTTTGTTATATGTATGTTATAAAAACTAAATTTCTTTGTAATGCGTCTGGGCAGTATATAATAATATTTAATAGGACTGTCTTTAGTGCGATTTGCTATCGAGATTCATTTTTGGATTGAGTAGCAGTCAAATCTTTATCAGCTAAAAACTATAATCGTATCATTGCTTTATATCTTACCATGTATACAATCTATCATGGGTTAATTATTGTCGTCACCAAGTTACGGTTCTTACTGCCGGGCAAGGCTTTTCAAAAATAATGATCAGCCGATATTTAACATGGGGCAACATGACGCAATTCATTAACTGTGTCACATTTATCTCCCGTAACAAATGTTTTCACCGGTCATCTATGTCACATCACTACACCTATCGTATTGATCCATGTACTATTTTGACGTGACGAAGTCTTTCGCATTGGACTTATGCATCTTGTCGATCTTGGAAACCATTTGAAACGGATTAAAGGTGCACACATGCAGAAAGGTCGCAACGCAATGCTGAACTCTACGGTTTGCTGCGCTTTTTTAGTACAAATATTGCAGCACATTTATATATTAAACTATTGATTAAATGACGACCTGGGTCATTTAAAAAACTACTTCCTGCAATAAAAAGTTGTAAATCCATAAACAATGCTTTATAAAGTGGGACGTACGGTGATCCGTACGACCTAAAAGCTTGCAATATGACTTAACATAAGGTTGATATATTCCACGATTGTTAATGTTTTGCCCAAACGAATTATTTGATTGCTAATTAAAATGACCACAATTTTTAAAATAACAGATATCAAGTTGGCTACCATACAACCCATATGTTTGTTTTGCTTTAGAACCAATTGTGCCAATCTGAATTCACAGGGGTTAATCTGATATTTCCATGTTCACGTAAACTGAATTTCCATTTCGTGTCCATAGTGAACAAACAGGATGATTGTAGAAATATAGATCTGTCAGTACTGTCGAGCTCGGTGGCTTGGTGCATTCGTATGCGCTTTGCGACCGGAGGAGACACCTAGATGCACGGGTTCGATCCCCACCGGTGCACATTTATATCTATATGGGGTCCGTCTTATGAAGTAATGCAAAAACTGCTACGGTGGACGTTAAATGTTGGCTTATGGTCAGCCCTAAAAAATAAAAACTATAAATCTCTCAGTACTCCACCGGAACATATCGTAATCCGAGATTTAAGAATTTCAGGAACACAAATATTTATCTAAGTCGAGAAAATCGAGAAAGCCTAAGCTCAGGTAAATGATCGATTTCTATGTTAATTGGCGTTTACAATTTCTAGCGAATTCCTTTCTTGTAGACAGTTTAAAATTACCAAGGAATCCACAAAACTAGTTACTAGTTTTGATAGTCGGGTATAGAGGTCGCATCCAGATAGCTAGTGTTGTAGTGATCATTAACTTTTAGATGCCAGGTTATCCGAACAACCCTATAATTTCCAACGAACCTCACATTCATGTTGCATTCAGACCAATGAGTATCAACTCAGAAACCTGCTCCGGTAAGTCATCCAAAATTCACTGTTTCTATTATCCGGGCTGAACCTCAGCATTCCAAGAACGCCGTTGCGACATCGTGACGTCGATGTAGATGTCTGTATTTATGTTACGGTTAACTGAACGGGGAACAACTGGACATGGAGGTACAGCTAGATGTTTGGTTCGACGTGACTAGTACGGACCTCGCGCTTTGCGCCGAAAGTATTGCATTTACAGTATGTATATATATATATATAGATATATATATTTGTAAATGCGATGCGGTGTAATGATAATCAAGTCGAACACCCTTGAGGAGCCTTTTCGTCCCATACTATCTCAATTCTAATTACGAGCCGGCCTGGCTTTTTATTACGGTGCGGAACGATTGGCAAGGAACAGAACAGATCAACCGAAGCACTCGCTATAGGGATTTAGGTCAGGGCAGTCTGGGTTGTTATTTGGAGAACTTTGAGCCGTATTTGAAGGTGGATGTCACCTGAGGTTCCCCAGTGACACCTTGTTATGTTCATGGATTAGGTTGGCACCTAGAAATAATAAAGTCTCCATCTTGTTTGAAACTTCGGCAAATCAAGTAGGATGTCTTGGATGAGCTTTTCGTCCGGATATAATTGAACCTAATTCGGGATTAGTTTTTACAAAATTGGCGATTCTCGGCTAGCCTATAAGTGTTCTAGGGAGGTGCTGTTTGGAGATATACTACGGGAATCTAGATAAGCCGTTGCGCACAAGCTATGCGATGGTAGATAAATTTATATAAATAAAATATATAAATAAATAAAAATAAAATTCATAATGTTTTAGAGTTGCAGCAGTTTGTACTAGTAGCGTAAATGTTATGTTTTTTGCTCCCGATCAGACAAAAAACGAGCCCTGAGGAACTCCAGCGGTTGCCGTATCCTTCTTAATCTCTTGACCGCTATGAGGACGGCTCGGGCACGTTAGGACCCTTAACGAGATCTGATTTAGACATCGGCTCAAGATGACAAACCTATTCCTCACGTTTCCTTAGGCTTTTTAACATCCATATAATTTTTTGAGATTTACTCTTTTCTTTGCTATGAAGCTGGCGTTTTTGAATTTTTGGTATAAAACTTGTTCATCATACTTGTTTTTATTTTTTTATACTTCTGACTCAATTTTGAAATATTCTAGAAACAATTGTGTATGAAATATTTTGCTCAGCCTTGTTTTAATATGTGCAAGGATTAAGAATTGTGTGAATTTAATGATCACGGGCTTGTTGGATTTTTATAAATATATATTTACACATTTTTAAAGGGGCGGCTATTTTAAATATTACTTTAGAATGACCGATTTCAACGTTGATCTCTTTTTGTTTTTCTTAAGGAAAAACGTTTTCAAATGCAAGAACACTATCGAGGAGCATCGCTTCCTTAATATGGGGCGACCCTACGTAAGGCTAGCAATAGATGTAAATGGTCTCTAATTCAGTAAAAATCACCTTTTCACCTTTTAAGCCTATGGCTGATTGAATAATAATCGGAAACTAAGTAAGTGCGTAAGAATAAACAAGAGCATCTTGACGTGGTTAACTGTTCTTGCGCGGGACGAATGCTCCGGTAACTACGTGAGGATTCTTAGCGACCCACGTGCGATACATTTATTTAGTTAATACCTCCATTAGGAGTAGTGGGTCTCAAAAAGAAATAATTTTAAAACCAGTCTTCATTCACTTCAAAAGTGATAACAAATGTTTAAATACCGCCAAACGAGAGCACTGTTTGTTTTTGCATAAAACTTGTGCAAGCTTCTGTAGCTGTTGGTGTACATACTCACACCGACTATGCCAATAGGGATTTTCTGTAGCAGTTGATGTACACACACCGACTACGCCAGTAAAGATTTTCTGTAGCAGTTGATGTACACACACTAACTACGCCGATAGGGATTTTCTATAGCAGTTGGCGTATATTTCACACCGACTACAAGATATTTGAACGCGGCCAATAAAGAAAGGTCTGGGCACACATACCAGCGAAATCGAATATAAAACATAAGGGAAACTGTCAGTTGGAGACTGCTCTAGTTGTGTTACTAGACCAGTCAGTTTTGAGAACACGCTTAGGAAAGCTAGATAGCATATGCCTCTGAGAGCAGTGCAAGAGTCACTCTGCGTATGAGACAAGCTCTAAACTTTTCGTGTCGAGTTTGTGGGTATAGAACTGATAGCGGTGAAAGAGAAAGCGTGCTCGGGTTGCCTAAAGCATAGTTGCACTGATTAGTATAAAAATTGCAAAAACTAGAAGTTCAAACTGGTTCCGACTTCGTTCTACTACCAAACTTCGTAATGGCTCTACGAAGTAGAACTACACGACCTTAAGCGACAATACAAATGCCGAGTTAAAAGTTAATCATTAAAACTCGATGAAACAAATAAATGGTTAAACCTTTTTATTTATTAAATTAACCACAATGTTACATCGAACTAACAACGTGGTAGAACTGAACATAACATGTCGCACATTACTTACTTTATTCAAATTATTGTACATTCCTCCCTGTTGTTACGCTACACAAGTTCAAAACCTATTACAATTGAGAGGTTAATATGAGTATGAATGAATTCATATTAACGCCTTCGCACAAGATCTTCTATACTCAATACTACAGGACCACTCAGGCGTCTATATTTATTTCTGTTTGTTTACCTTTGTGAGAGGCCGAAACCGCTATAAATATAATATCATGTTACATGTCACGAGCGCACTGTGGTGTGACCCTTGTGAATTATATGCCTTTTAGTTATAGCACAGTGTGCTAGTATCAGCATTCCGCTATATTTACGATCTTAATTATGTATTCGGGGCTACCTTAACCTCTATCAACCTCTATGCATGCACAGGTTGGAGTTCAACGATGTGTTATACATGGTTGGCATGTATACATGCACGTATCTTCCTTTAGTAGATCAATAAAGTGTAAAACGCTTACTGAGCAAAGATAAGTTATCTAAGTAAGCGAAACAACTTCTTAGCCTTAAGCAGGGCATCTTCATCCGAACAAGTCTATACGACGTTTTTACAGCATTTTGGTTCAATGCATAAGTGACCGAAAGTTTATACGTCAAGGTACGGGGGTACAAAAATGCCCTTCCATTCACCCAAACAACTTCACTAGTGTCCTAAGAAATTGACAGCTGACGATCACTGCCGAATTGCGCAGGTATGAGTAAATCATCTAAAACGAATTAATTAGCAAATAAAAAGGGCTCACCAACATTGGTGGAGTTCTCTGCACCAATAGTTTCAGAAGAGTCATTCTTAATCGAAGGGCCGACATCAGAGTCTCAACAGCAGTTAAGGTCACTGATTCTCGAAGCATAAGGGTAGATGGTGCACAGAGATGGCTTGTCTGTCTCTCGTACTTAATTGATAAGCAACTCACCTAACTGGCCATTCCATGAGTTCAAGTGTTTTTCCTGTTAGTTGTGGGTATCCGTGCTCAAAACGCAAATTTTGCAAGATGAGCTGCTCAATAATAATGCCGTGTGTGCCCTTCCTCGGGAGTTCAATCCAAACCCTGTTATTCGCAGGACAGAGGGCAAATTCTTTTTCGATAAGAAAAGGTCGACATATTGAACGTTGAAACCCAATTCCCGAATCTGTCTTCCGAGTACCAGGCTATTGAACTGGCTGATACGTTGATTGCATTCGGCGATGTATTGCGCGTCGTACCGACCGAAAAGATCACCGGTGCGTGATGTAAGAATGCACATGATGATCTTCTGCAGGCCGGACAGGCGCGCTCGTAATCGCCACAGGCGTTCTTTAAGACGAGCGATCACATTTACGGGGTTGGATCTCGGCGAACTTATATCGTTGGCGCCTAAATGAATGACTATCACTGTAACCATCTCTCGTAGTTTTTCTTTGGCGATATCCATTGTCGAACCGACACGACCGCGTGGATACGAGATCACTGAAGGGCCATAATTGGGATGAAGTTGCCTGTTAACAAATACTTTTCCAACCAGCCAAAAAAAAAACAGTCGCCTACGAGAGCCACCTATAGAGCATGTGTTTGCCCGAAGGGTTCTGGAACCACCCGTGATATCAATGCCTGCTTATGAGGGTATTCCACTGCGTGCTTGCTTTTCATCACAATCTGGCGTGAAGCAGGTGGTCCAACAAAAAAATTAGGTTTCGTCCACATTTTAACAGTTTTACGACACGAAAAAGCACAATTTTTCGGGTTAACACTTTGTACCAAGTCTTCCTAGACGATACTGATAATGCTTGCAACATCCATCATCAGTGGCTTGTAATTGAGAGAATGCATCCACTCCCTTTTTGAAAGGTAATTGTGTATCTAAAATGGTCAACAGGTATTGCTGTCTTCAATTATCCATACCTTTGGTTACCACTCGGCATGAATGAGTCATCCCGAAGACGTACCGCGATAAAACTAAGCTGGGATTATGTCAAAATAAATATGGTTTTTCTGTTTATTTAATCTGATTCTGCTGTTAGAGTCATTTGCAAAATACCAACCAAACTACCAACATCCCCGATTAACAAACTCAGTATGCGCTCGATAGATACCTGACTTTACTCAAATCAGGCCGGCAGCAAGTCAGGACGACGTCAATTTGGGTAAGGCTTGAAACGAATACTTTCCGATCCGCCCATTTTATATATGCTAGAAAGCTTTACATAGCCGAGGGCGCGTCAGCAAGACAAGACAACAAAGGCCAAACACACACTCATTAACCGTACACCAACGGCAGTGACGGAGCCTCTCCAGGAAGGTCTCTCCAGTCTGTAATTTACTTCAAACTGAGTATAGTATTTAAACCATGCACCCTAA
>MNPL01003975.1:0-12791 GCA_002081605.1 Tropilaelaps mercedesae | reverse complement strand
GTAGCAGTTTTTGCATTACTTCGTAAGACGGACCCCATATAAATGTAAATGTGCACCGGCGGAGATGGAACCCGTGCACCTACGTGTCTCCTCCAGTGGCAAGGCGCATACGAACCATGTACCCTGTCAGGCGTCTACCGCAGCGTTGGCGGCTTAGTTCTGATGGAAAGTCGATCTCCGTATTTAGATCAGGAGTTGAGAAAGGGAAAGCATCGTTTCGTGTCATAGGAACGACTCAAAGCGGCCGCTTCCACAACAAAAACTAGTCTCAAAGAAAGGCAAAGTTTCAAGGTAATGTTGAGCGACACCTAACTACAATCATATGCTATTTCATATTCTGGACACAGATGTGGTCGCCTATGTCAGTGAAATAACAGAGTGGTTCCGTTCTCTACTTTCCCAACAAACCTTACGATCTTTCTAGATAGCATTTGGTAATGGAATCCATTTGCGGCGACGTCCAGCGAGCAGTTACAATTGGAACTCTTGGAACTCGCTAACGCGATTACAACGGACTGCTCGCGTGTTGTCAATGGCGTCTATACGCAATCTAGGTCCATTCGCTATCGTCGGTGTGTTCTAGGAAAATAACTAAACTGGAGGGGCGTTTCTATATTGAGTGAACCCTCTATTAAGGAGGGCTTTTGGTGTCATCTCCGGTTGCTTTTGCGACACGACTTCGCCCCCCGCGTTTTCTGCTGAGATATTCAAATGGGTAAAAAAGAGAGACAAAACAAAAATTAAAGCGCTTACATTCTGTCCAGACCTTACTGACCGCAGAGTTGGCGCATGGCTACTTATCTAACAAATACTACTTAAATACAAAACATCCCGCAGAGCTGGGTTTAAAGCCCGTGTGTTTATCTGACAGAATGTCTTGATGTCTTTTCAGAACCGCCTATCGAATATAGAGACACACCTTGTCTAAGTGATTGAAGTATAGCCTTGATGAATGCTTGAACTTCTGTAATTATAATCGACAAATTGGCTTTTCCTACGGAGGGATTTCTACCCATGTTAGCAATGTAGTAAATGAGCAAGAGTAGTTATGATTTCGTTGTTAATTTGTGTATAATATCCATACATATTCACCAAATAGGAGTTCCTTGACCGTTACTTCCCGACTCGAAATACGTGTCGTTTATCCAGCTCTACTTTAACCACGTCCGCCCGCACACCTTACTTCCTGATCCAAGTTACCACCTTTCATAATGCTCAACTCGATAATTCTACTGTCGGATTTTAAGTAATGACATAGTCTCTAGCGCATTTCATGCGCTAACATTCAATGTCTTTCTGAACAAGTATGTCTCTTTCTTACCTTTCCGTTAAGTAGTGGTTCATTTACCAGAGACAATTCGATAATACAACGTGTCAAGGAATGCTTGTAGTAAAAAGCATTGCGTAGAAACAGGTCGGTCAAGGACCGGCATGTGCCTGGCTTCCATTTGCTGTTAGTCCGTCGCTTCCACCATAAAGACCGACTATCTTGGCTGTGCAGAGAAATATAGTAGAAAATATAATAGAAATATAGAAATATAGGCTAGTGTACTTTTTTGAAACACAATGTGAGATGACTTTACTTGGATGCTAACACGCAGGAACGCAATATGGATATTCCTCTTAGCTCTAAGCGTTTTCAAAAAAATATACTATTCTGATATTATTTTCTGTATCTTCCAACAAGTTTATATCTTCATGCTACAACCGAATTTCGCAGAAAAAACATTTCAGTGCGCAATATTTCCACCCGATTGCCCTATACATGTTGGTAGCTGCAAACCGAGCCTACACCGACAGGCTTCGAAATACGGCAATATGTTAGGAAAACTCGCTCACACATGGATCAGGATGCCAAACAACGCCTCTTGATCTACTGGACCCGGCATATAATTCTTTCATAATGACCATTTTGGCCATGTCGCCACTTTTCAACCTTTGTGTTTACAAGGGGGTCCCACGTTTACATATCATATCGATGTATATATTGTGAGCTTTTTTGGTTAACAGCGATGTATTTGTGTTGCATTGCTTCAAATTTGAATTGGAATAACTCTCGATAATGCCTACAGCTGTGTATTGATTATTTTGCCAATAATTAATAGGCGTTCGTGTCGGTTCATTTAGCTAGATTTTACAACGGTATCATTAATTGATATATCTGGCAGTTTGTGGCTAAGCATTAACGTCAGCTACAAAGATACTCGAAACCAGCTGTCAGACATAAGAGCGGTTTTCGATATCAGAATGACTAGTCTCGTTTTTCCATAAATTCTTCAAGTGCATTCAATAGAGTTAGATTCGTTAGCGACCTTTGTACAGCCAACTGGTGTCAACACACACGCAGCTCATTTCTCAACCTCAGCCTAGCGTGAGATGGACATTCGTTAAATCGCTCCACTCGGCCCGGGTTAGCGGCACTCTTTGCTCAGTGAATCATTGGCTATCCATAGGCCTGTTTAGTCGCTGTATCTAGTCGCGTTTATTAGAAAGCGAAGCGCACAATAGTACGTGCTTTGTCGTGCATTTTACTATTGCTGATAAATGACCGTTTTGCCAAGCCGCCCGCCTGGTGAAACATGATACGTTAATGCTACGTGAGTGTTTGTGTGGAGTGATGAACTTTGTTAAAAACAAGCATTTTTTAAATTACGATCGCGTATCCACCAATGTGGTTTTCTCCGCGTTTTTCGGAGCTTCGGTAGCAACTGTTGAGTTTTTAAGTGCCAGGTTTTGAAAATGTTGAAATTTTTATGTCTAACAAGGCAAATAAACCACCTGTTCTTCACATACTCTGTGCTTTGTTTTTTCGTGCAGCGTTTGACAGAAGTGGGCAACTACTACTCGACCGCACTGCGGCACTGCAAACGGGTGATAACATTTTCTTAAACAAAGTTATGGCTTCTGTGAAGGTAATGCTTTTCTATTCAATTTAAATACACTTTTATCATCTTGAAAAATAGGAACGGTGTGCACGTCATAAGTTGTATTTTTACCATGTTGATAATATTAGGTCTAACATATTTTGTTATATCCGCTAGTTGAAGTGGGACATTAAAGATATCCGTGAAATTACAATCCATTACATTCGGTTCATGTATAGGCGTATACATAGCATACAACTAAGCATTTACATGTACATACCTGCTGGCGCACAAGCATGATCATACACATATTATAAACGAATTATAAAGCCATTTGACGCAGTTGCAAATAAGCGGCGCAAATATATACCGTATTATAACGTAACATGTGAGCGTACAGTACATACGCAGTGTAGCGCTCATACATGAAAAAGCAACCAACTCAATAATGGTCCAACACGTCAAAATGCTGGGATACAGCGCACAACAGCACGCAAAGCTGTTGAACGATTCGTCGTTAACGGAAACATCCTTAAATGGAATTTCTGTAACGGGCTCACGTAACTTTAGCCCATTTGTAATGTTACCAGTTGGCCAGCCTTGTGGTGACTAAACACACGGGACTCAATCGGAAAAATTTACGTTACCTCACACCACGCACAGCCCGTAATTGTGTTGAACTGAGAATGAACCCCGTATTAATTGGGAGCATTAGGCCGCGCGTTCACACTTTGCTATATACCTACTGACCCATTATAATGACATTTTTAACGTTTACGTCAATAACTAGGCAGAACACATGCTTGCCGACAATTTTATCGTACTCCTAAATAATAAGGGATCATAATGATAGATCATAAAAAATAAAAATCGTAAAGATCATAATAACTTTTAAAACAAAAGCACTTTGCATGGGATAAACTTTGCCTATAGATTAGACTAGCCAGCCATTTATGAGTAAGGACAGGTGAAGTTTAGACTTAATTTCAATGAGCTGCGGGTAATCGTTAGCTGATTTGGCGGCAGCCTTCTTCAACAGCGTCACGTTGCTTTGATTATCTGGGAATTATGCAGGTGTGCAAATACCTCGTAGAGCTACTGCGTGTTGCCTTGTACACATTACACATTAACTGACGATGTTAAATAGCCATAATCTCTAATGGGGACTAGGCAGTTCCAATTCTCAAACATCCGTATTTGACCAAATTTGAATAACAACCACTTTTTAAAGAGTATTTATTATTCTCCTTGTTCGTTTAATTCAGCATTTGCAGTGCAACTTCGTTTACGCATATAAGTGCATATTGAAGTAGTCAAGGTTGAGTGGTCCACATTGCTGTTGACAAAACACTTCTCTGCGAATCAAGTAGTAAAACTGACCCGTCAGAAATGCGCCAGTGGTATCTGATATTATGAAACTCTTTCCTTGGAGAAGATTCTTCGTACGGAACAATCCGTCTCGCGCGCTCTGAACATCATCTGAATTCGATCTTCGGGCAAGCACTGGAAAGCGACAACAATATTTCCTCCAAATAGTGCTCCAGTTGTTTGTATGTCTGTAACACTTAAGACACTATGAGAAGAAGAGGTCGAAGTCTCAGTCACCTGGCCCCGCTTCGGCATGGTTGTACTGCTCATGACGAAGACGTCGGCACCCGCACCCTAGCCATCAAACAGAAGACTCGTGGTTGACACCTTGATCAAAACGAATCGTGACCGCATTGCGATCTATATGACGAGAGCTGTGCTAATTTTGGACGCCGAGAGCACTGGATGGAACAAAGCCTGTGCCACTTGAGCGCGATTGTACCCTGCATAAAGCCAAAACAGCGTCGTAGTGTGCGTAACCTGCAGCATGATAAGAGCCGTCGCGTTTGTAGTTAGTAGGGCACTGAATGCCAGCATCAATAGGTTCCCGTCAAACAGACGCATTAGTCTAGGATTGATCGACTTGATATCTGCATGCAGGACTCACACAATTAAGTCGCACGTTCTGCTGTAGCTTGACCGGACCCAGTAAATGTAAAATAGATTTGAAGCAACTGAAAAGGCCAGCCGCCTGACCCGCTGTGCGGGGCAAACATAACAGGTGGCACGCTTCTGCTATAGTCAAAGCTAGTAAGAAGTTCGATAAACGGGGATACGGTTTATTTAATGTAGTAGGCGGCTGCGTTAAGATATGAAACAGCGAAATACGTAAGCGCAGTTTAAGGAAACGGAAGACCAGCAACGCTGATAATTTTTCTTGTTTTTTCCAGTTCATTAACACTATTATGTGCGGCCTGTTTTCGTAGTTTCAACTACAAACTGAACTGGATCAATTCTCATCGCAGCTTAACGCCAAGTAGACTGTACTTGTAAAGAACGCCTTTCAACAAACGCCTCTTCTATGCGCCATGCTTTGAATAGACGGTAAGTTGTCGATGAAATGCAAATCCAACATCGATATAGAAAAGGCGCTTCGCATTCGATCATTCAGGTAGCATCTTATGTCGACGTCTTACGTTGACATTTGTCATGTGTAGAAGGGAAATACCCAGAACTAGAAATTGCCTAGCAAAGCGTGGAAAGGTAAGACAATGCAGGACACGGTAAACGATCACTCGAAAATTCTTTCCTACTGCGTAGTTCTATAAGTGGTAATTTTGTTGTACAGTACAAATGAATCGTCGTGTCATCTGTTGCGGTATGTCATGGACGTCAACATATCAATAAAACACTAATAAGGTTATGATTGGATATGAGAAACATGAGGGTCAGGTGGTCAATAAGGTATTATATCTAGTTCAATGACTGCTGGGGCGATATTGTTATCGGCGTGGTAAAACAGTACACAAGAGTAACAATTTTCGGACTGTACGCTACGGGCTCGTCTGTCCGCTATTAGGTAACATACGCATCCGATTCAATGAATATTTTCAGAGATGGCCTGCCAACAATATCACATTACATGTATGAATGTACTTAAACCTAAAAGCAGCATACGAATCGGACAAAAAAATGTATACCGACTGTACTTTGTGTCGATGATTGACTGCGATGAAATAATAAATGGAAAGATATGCGTGAATTGTTGAAAGTAGTTATACTGTTAGGAGAAGAAAGAAGCATACTGATATAACAACCGTTTGAAATCCAATCGCACACCTTTTTTAGGCGTTTGGGATCAACCTAATACCCATGTGTCCCTTGTATTCAACAGTGGCCGTGCGAGACCCGCAGACTCACTGAAATCCTAGTTCTCCTTCACCCCCAGACTCCCGACCACGTTAGCATTACTTCGAGGCCATGGGAGAGAAACCTTTATACTCAACCTCCTAACTTACTTCTTCTCTCCCTACTTACATGTGTTCATTAGCTTCAGTTAGCCACGTCCGACTAGAATCAGCGATGTCCAGGCAGGGATCAGTGCCTGTTTACCCCGTTTGAAGGACGAAAGGTGGTCCAGGTATTAGACTCTCGACCCAAATCCCTTGGGCCATCTCCCTAGGTCTTGCCGTTTGCCATTCCTTTTGCCAAGCACCGACAGTGGCACTTCTCGCCATAATCAGCTCTATGTCCTCACCAGGAATCGCAGCTTCTCTCTCCCGCTAAAGGATTCATGGCGGCGTCTTGGCCAGAGCCCTTCGGTCGACATTTTCCGGTACACCTGGCAAACCCTACTCGCCAGTGTCTTTTGGGCAATTTTAGTTTACTTTTATCTAGCCTAATGCAATGGAGGCTAATTGGCCGTGTTCTATAGGAAGTTGTCTGTCTTACCAGAGCCGAGACAGCAAAGTATTCTAACGGTTACCGTGTGTTCCTGTCCCTGGTAATCGCTCTCCGATCCTCCAGGTAAGATGAGATCATCCGACAGGGATGCGGTGGTATGTCTTTCTTCCTTAACTTCTCCATGCTAATCCCGCCCCCCACTACATGGCATCGAACCCGTTTCTAATACCCGATGCACTTATTAATACGAAACCCCTACTCTTATGCGATTTCATCTTCTTTGCCCATGCCCTCCCCAAAATTCGGTTTATAGCCCCTAGCGTTGACCTGCCCTATTTAGATCCGTATTATACGTCTAAGAGTAATCCCTTCTTGTCTATTTCGGAATTTATTTTACTGACTAAGATCCAAGTGTCCAAGATGCAGACGGGCTTGTGGCCCTAAGGTCTCAACCTTCTCCCCGGTTTGAGCTTCCGTAATCGCCGTCTTCCTCGCCGGTCTGCGAGAATATTTTAGTAGTAGTGCCCCTCCGTGTCCGATGTACACCTACTTTTCCAGGACTGATTGGATGCATTATAATCCTCCATTATGACTCCTCCCTTGTTCTCTTGTTTGCTCCTCTCCCAATCCATCTAAAATCCTTCGAATTCGGTAATTCTCTATTCGGTGAAAAATAGATGCTGTAAAACAGCCTGCCCGTACCCTTTTGCTCTCCATGATCTTTTGAATCAGCGTGCCTACAGGACGGGCACGCCATGCTGTCTGTCCAGCAGACCTTCACGACACATTCATCAGCAATCATTTGGTCAGCCTTTAAGCGTCTACATCTGCTTTTTGGCATGGCAACCCTATGCAGACGCTGGCTGCATAACAAAACACACTGCATGATGAATCAGTTTTTTATATTACTTAATTGCGGTAACTTATTGACAAGCTTCCGCGTGATAATAACTTAGTACTTGATATTTCGCGCCGTGGATCGATACACGATTATTCTCTTAAAAAAGGATTATTTTGACAACAGCTGTTCTGGGATTATCTATTATTACTACTCATATACCACTCTAGACTTAGGTGTCATCAAAAAGGGTAAATCAATCCTAGTGGTTTCGAAGAGCACTTTAAATAATTGTGAACTTGTGATTTCCACTATGAGCATTGCAAATACTCCGAGTGCTGTACCTAAATAGCCGCTTATAAACATAAAATAATAATTACTCTGAGTTGCCCGTTGGCTAATACGTTAAATATAAAGTGATTAATTAAACATCGGAAACAAACCATAAATAACAAGTGTTAAATTGATATATTTAGATACAAGTCCGTCTACAGGTTAGTTTATCACCGATGCTGTTTGAGGCGTTGCGTTTATTTATCTCGATATACTATGCACGTAAGTGTCGTGGTGTTCAGGTCTGCCTATACACACTAGAATCAATATACATTTTACCTAAATGCGTTTTATATAAACAAGTGACTACCGCTCGCCTTTTATCCCGTTTTTCTAGTACTAAGTGTAATTAGCTTCTTCTTCTTCGACTGAGCCTCATACAGATTTTGTCCCTGCGTACTTTTCATGAGTCAATGACATGTCAGAATAATGCAACGCAATGATATTTTCCTGTCTGAACATTTTTTAACTTATTAACGTTTCCATTCTCTTACGTATGATTTAATTTTGTTATCTTAACTATAAGTTAGACTGATCAAGTGTGCCTACAGCAAGTTACAGCGAAACGATGGGCACTAAGTAAATTGGTTCATCATCATTTCTCTGGTTTTTCTCTATTTTTGTACAACCTTTCGTATTGAAGTGGACCCGCTGAATTTATATTTGAGACAATTGAGGGATCCACCTACAAGCTATCGTTATTCGGTCATATTCTGAAAGTATTTCGTACGCAGAGGGGCAATCGGGACGTCCGCATCGGGCAATGGACCTGTACCGGGTGCTGGGGGCTTAAGTTGGCTTGCCGCATGGCTCAGTTGTAACGCGGCGTCAGGATGCGCTGTGCCAGGAAGAAGAGTGCACTCTCGTTCTAGAATTGAAGATAGCGCTTCAAGGAGATCGGTGAAACCGTATGATATCGCTGCACGACGCACTCGGTTTAGTTCCTGGAAAGATAAATTCGTCTGAGACAAGGGTTTCAAAAGACTCTCTGTGCCAATCGCGCGGTGATACTTCAGACGCGTACAGAATAGGAAAAGATCAGTAAATTCTCAAGTCTCTAAAGTGTAGGTCTCAATATGCCGAGCAGAGGCCGGTTCCGACTTCTGCTAAAACTCGTTATGAAGATGAGCACTTCAATGTGAGTAACTACAGAAAAAGCGCTTCGAGAATAAAACGAAAAAACAATATATCTCTTACAAATGGAACAGCTCTCAGGTGTGTTAGAGATATAGAAAACCTCCGGCTAAGATCTCAGTCTCTTTTCCCGTTGAAAGTTGACTTAATAACAATTTATTAAGCATATAGTTATGAATCGGTTTTAATCATTGTTTAATACTCACTTTGTTAAGCCAGCCTTTTAGGTAAAATTAAAACAAGTGCATATGAGAGACGGGTTTATTTTTGAATAACTCACACAAATGCAAATATGGAATTTACATACTTTATCTAGGTTATGACATTTGAAAAATATGAAAAAATAATTTTATTAGTAGCTAGACTGTCACGTGTGGTAGATATAAAAAAATCCATGGTTAACGAGCTAAGAGTAGTTCGCAACACGCAACTTTTACTAGTATTATTTCTAACCAAACCGGAACCTTTACCACACCCGTTTTAGGAATCACGTTATTTCACACTTTTTATTTTCAAAGTAGACAATACCATGAATATGAATAATAAACATAATCTGCACGGCTACTAAATACCATAAGATTGAAAAATCCCAGCCGCGGTTGACTTTGCGAATGTCGAAAGTATGGAAAAACTTCAGACATTTAGAAATGGGGCATAATATTCCATTGTCAGCTTGACAATAAAATAGAAATAAGGTATCGTACACACAAATGTTTGAGATGCCTTAATATGCACCGGTGTAGGCATTATGACTAGTCTTAAGCTGACTAGTCGCAGCAATATTTTAGCTTAGCAAATTTAACGATTTTACGTGTGCCCACCCCTGCTATGCGCTCAGTTGGACCCTACACAGTGGTCTAACTAATCTAACCAAGTTTTCCGCGTAGTACCTTGTAGAAATTATGAATTTTTTCAGGGAGTTTACGCGCGTGTCGGAGAATCTTCTGTATGTCCGCTTGGAGACCCGTTGTGCGAATCCACACTACAGAATTTTGAGAGTAGCTTGGCTTTTCTGGTGGTTTCAAAGGCAACTTCAGCTTCTCCCATGAAGGCGGAGCCTGGAATAGAGGTCGCATTTATAGCAAAACAGTAATTGATTCACCTACGATTTGGGAAAGTACCAACTAAAAAAGATTTGACAAAGTCTTATGCTTACGTGCCCGCGTACCACATTTTTAGAGAATACAAACCCCGTAGAGGGTGACGCTTCCAAGTTGGTTAAACGGACACCACCAAGGCACCGAATGATCACCGGGTTCGAATGTTGACAGCATCAAATTCGACTTCTTCTTGCTGTCCGCCCACGAATACAGCATTCCATACCAAGACGGTCTGCAAGCAGTACCAAAAATTCCCAGAACAACCATTGTATGCGTATGAAAATATTGAGATTTCCCAACTTTTATATACAGTTGACCCTCATTTTTTGTGCGACGGGGGGTCCAAACCGTGTCGTTTATGGGGTCCGTTTTACGAAATAATGCAAAAAGCACTGCCGTGGGCGTTAACTGTTGACTGATGGTTAGCCCTAAAAATGCTTTTAGGGTCCAAGCCTTAGTCAAAACAACCAAGGTTTGACGAAGGTTTTATCTACGAAGAAATTACATGTGATCTGTTAACTAACCCGATTTTGGCTATCGCGACCATTGACTCAACCTTGAGCGAACCGTGGAGTAGAACACAGAAGGAAGCCTGCTTTCCATCATCTTCTTCACCCGGGGTCGATCCTGTGGCGACGACACAGTCCCCGTCTGATGTTACCATTGGTTCTGTTTTCGCTTCGCTTACCGATGACAAAGACGAGGAATTTTCCTGGGAATCACCACCGCCGACTACACTTCCGTTTGGATCTGGCACATCTGCAATATTGTACGCAACAAGTGATTTGTAAAGCCTGAACTAATTGCAATTGAGACAGGGACGACGACGATAGATCGGTATCAAACTGACAATGCAAAATGAGCCGACTTTACGTACAGCATGAATGATTCAAATAGTCAAACCATACATCTATGGTTTTGAAAGTGTTCTGCACTATCGTATGAGACTTGTAATTCAAGGCCAGCATAATGTCGGCTATGAGTACGGACACTGTGCAACACTAAACACGTAGTACGCGTGAGCTGACTTTGCGGGGTCAAAAATATAACCTTATATCATTCCTTAGAGAGCTACGCGCTCCTACCCTTGTTTTAACCCACAGTACATATAAAATTCTTCATTAGAAAGACACTAAACTATTAATTAGCTCATAAGCCTACAGGCAGTGACCGCAAATGTTATTCTGAGCATCGAACCGCGTCTGCGGCATGCGAACCAAGCAGAATACAATGACAGCTCTCGAGCCTATCTGTGTTCGACAACATGTCTTCTGAAGCTAGTTCATTCCTGAGATTGTCGGATTTTGATTACTTGAAGTCGGTAAACGGACCGAAGTGAACCGAGGGCAACGCAGACAGGGCTTACCTGAGTTTTTCGGTGCCGGTATTGGTAAGACAAGATGTCGAGACACCGTAGCAGGATGCGCCACGTCGGCTATATTCATGAACCCGATTATTGAGATCTGCTCGGACATTCGTACTGGCGACTGGTCTCCATCCGCGTCGGGATCACGTCGCGGCTGGGGTTCAGGTGGTGGACAGAGTGTCACATGCGAGGATAGGTGACCACACGTAAGACGGCCTTGCCACGAGACATACGAGGACTCGCCAATCGACACGAATGCCTACGTAACATCCAGAAAGTAAAGGCATAAGAAAAATAGTAAATCGACAAGTTACATTGACGAACATCGTCAGCTTGGCTACACAAGAGGAAAAGGCGAACATCTAACAACCCGACGAGCGAAACCGGATAACAAATTAACCCGAGACTTTTAGTTGCCACTCCATTTAGCAGACCTCTATCATGTGTTCTAATGAGAAACCCGCTACAATGAAATCGCTTCAATTCATAGTTGCCCTGCGGGATATGTTCAGCGCTCTAACGCTTTAAGTTTCCTTTATCATCCTACTTTGCTTTAAAAACTCTATGCCGCTATTATACTAGAGGAAGCGTTCATTAGGAGAGCTACTAAGTTCACTTTTCCTCTCAGCAATAAAGCTAACTGGTTGCTAGAAGGTGGCGCATAGGAAATTTTTGATATGAGGTATGTGCATACATTCCGTTCACCACCTTCAGTACCGAAGGTAGCAATAAACGACACAAGTTTTGCTTGAGTACAAACTCCATACCTTGCTCGACCAACGTGCAGCCGCATGTCAATACTGTTAATGAATATATTCATAATCGCCATAATATATACTAGTCGACTAGTCAATAATAATAATTGTACTAAAGAAACTGTGGGAATTTTATATAGTAATGACAAATTTTTGAAATAACCACATTATTTCCAAGTTCTATCTCAAAAACCCATAGAACAGAAAATGTCTCTTAGCGCTCAATAGAGCTCAGGTTATTGACTTATTCATCGCAAAATTAATTATTCATAGGAACTATTTGACCAGAAGGTGCGTGGTCTATACGTATTGGCATTCGCCTATGACCAGGTTTGAAGTGGTCATCAGCGACAGAGCACTTACACGCTGGACGCTTTTGAGACTGAGTGGCCCCTCCGGAATTACAACGCTCCCTACCCCAGTCGCATCAATAAGTCGCTGATAAAAAGGTAACGCATTACGAAGCTGATTGGACTGGGAAGGGCACAGGGGGACAATATGAAGCTTGCATGGAAATGGAAAGACGGGCGCCGTAAACGCAGGTGTATGACGGGGGACGCTGCCGTCCGTTACCAAAATCACCTATGAATAGAAACAAATATCATTCATATGTCATGAAAGCTTGTAGTGCTGATTCGGCACTAAAGAATAATAAATAAATATATATATATATATATATATATATATATA